>OX387716.1:28074145-28144605 GCA_947577245.1 Andrena bucephala | reverse complement strand
AACAACACATTTTGGTTTGTTCGAATAAATAAATGTATGTTAATCAAAACGTGTCGATTATTTCCAACATCTGTCAGATTTACTTTTCAGTTAGGTTTTCGGGTACAAACTCAGATATTATTGCTGTTGACCTATTCCGACACAACGCATTCCACTTTCCAAATTCTCCTGGGTATAAGTATTGGTTTGGGATAGATGGGGCAGGGGGGCGTGCGCCCGCCCGCGGGCGCTTAAAGCATGTTATCGAACTAATGTGAGTTTGGGAATACTAAGAACTGATGCAGTTACAAGCATTGCGCGATGAGGTCAATATCATATATTGTATCGTCGACTGTGGAACAATCGACGGTGACGAGAATGATGGTTGTGTTAGTAACGTCTGTACAGTTTTATAGTATAGTATGTTTTTTAATAATATCTCAGAAACTAATAAATATCCGCAGCTAAAATTTTATATTAGAGGTTCTCTCCCGCTCCCGCCCAGCTTCTCAAAATTTCAGTTCATTCCGTTGGTTGGGTCATACTGTAGTATATCCGAAAAAAGTATTTATTGGTAAAGGAAATAGACATGTACACATTATTGGGGTACGTTGCGAGCATCGCGTATAATCGAATCCAAGCATAACGCTAATAATTCACAATCTAACAAAGAATGCGGTTCGAATACTTCGCTTTCTGAAATGAGTTTTTCATAATCCGCTGTCGGTGTCGTAGCAGCGCGTATAATGGATACAAAGGAAGCATATTTGATGCTTACGGAGTCGAGAATTTCCGACAACCACGAGAACATATGATCGATGCAGCGATCGTATTTAAACATTTGACGTATCGTAGCTTCGGTCATGTATATGGTTGAACTGCTATCCGATATTTTGGTAATTCGTTGACTATTGATTCGCATGAAGTCGATGCGCAAATGATCGACGATGATAGGATCTTGATTCGATGAAGTTGGGTGGTTACGGAAACGTCGAAGTATCTCCGCTTCTTGCTGCAGCAGAAGTTTCCACGTAGACATGGTGAAACACAGTTCGTTGGATTTGTTGTCTACTATGGTGATTTCAACGCAGCACGAATCCCGACCGATACGAATTCCAATTGCGATGCGTTTGTAGGTAGTCAAGGTCAATGGATAATCACGTCCCATAATTCGTAAGATTGTTTTCTTGGACGATGTTGCAGATTTATCGCTGTAAGAATCACACGCGCAGAGTTAATGCATCGAACGGTTTCGTGTAAATCGAAAAGTATGCAAAAAGTGTACTACATACCTTATATTCGAACGGTGCATTGTAGTAGGAAAATCTTGATTGTTACAGCGGTTGAGGTGATTATCGTCCATGTCGGAAGCAGCGTTGCAATGTCGGTTGAACATTTTTTTTTATACGCAATACAGCTGATTTTGCTGAACGGTTGCGAACACTAACTGTGCATGCGCGAACGTAGACGATGTAATGTGGTCCGCAATACCGATCGGTTCCACTTTTATAGTGGTCTGCACTCACACACATGTGCAAAAGTATAGTTTGTTGGTGGGGGGGATAGTGAAGTTGTACACAGTATGAAAAAGGAAAAGGAAAAGGTGGAAAAAAAACGTGATGAGGGGAGAAAAAAGTGTAGGGAAGAAGTGTACAGTGAGATGTGTATAATGAAAAAAATATAAATGTAAGAAGCAAGTATCGATGTATATTTTTATGAAAAATAATAATAATATCAATAAGAGTATGAGGTATGATTAAAATAAAAGAAAATTACTGTATACGCTCCGTACAATAATAATATCACTGCGTGTATGATGTACGACGAGGACAAAACCATGCAGCACGCAGTCCGTAGAATCTGGAAACAATAACAGAAAGAAACGGTTAAGCAGATCGTAGGATTGTTTTCACGTATATAATAACCCACAAAATTACCTCTTCACAAAAAGGTACAAAAAGAGCGCCAAGTATATAATCTCATCATAAAGAATCCCATTTAAAAACATTTCTTAAAGTGCTATATTTAACTTCACGAAAGTAATGATATACAACAATTGCGCCAATTATCATAATGGCAAAGAAAAAATGTATTAAATAATATTAAGCAGATATATTTTTATACAAATAAATACTTTAATACGAATAAATATTTTATTCAAAATACTTGGCGCTGCGCCCCGAATTGGTATTGCTAAACTGAATAAATATGTATAAATTGCATTAATCTTTTTTTCTTTCTTCCCTTCTTGTGCGTGCGTTCGTGAATGTGTGCGTGTGCATATGCTACGTATGATAATAGAATTACATATATGTAGAATAAATCTGACTGCATTTTTAATATGTATATGTATATCTTTGTGTATTTTTGATTGTAAGGGAGTTATTGTAAATTTTAATTAATTAATACTAAGATCGCAGCGCCAAGTATTTTGAATAAAATATTTATTCGTATTAAAGTATTTATTTGTATAAAAATATATCTGCTTAATATTATTTAATACATTTTTTCTTTGCCATTATGATAATTGGCGCAATTGTTGTATATCATTACTTTCGTGAAGTTAAATATAGCACTTTAAGAAATGTTTTTAAATGGGATTCTTTATGATGAGATTACATACTTGGCGCTCTTTTTGTACCTTTTTGTGAAAAGGTAATTTTTTTGGGGATTTCACACATTTTGTAGTGTTTTCTGATATTAATTTACGACAATATTGTACTGTGTCGTTTTGATTGATGATTGATATGGAGCCCAAATGGCAGCATTCTTCTTTCAGCTATTCCATAGCGTGGTAATTTTTGTTGGCTTATTTATTTATTATCATTTTTTTGTAAGAACAAAATATAAAGATCTTTAGCGCCTTTGGGCCATTGCCTTTTTTTTAATTTGCACGTCATCTGCTTCAATCCAACTGCTAGTCATTCCTTCTTCTTTACATATACTGGTGTAATGCCCATCCTCAATACATGAACCACTATGAAATATAGCATTCATAACTTTATATGATTGTCCAGCTATTACTACTTTGGTTGTGGGAATAGTACATATATTAAATTTACGTATTGCTTTGACTATTTTATCATCTTGTAATGAATATAATAGTACGAATAATAACTATATCTTTCGTCAATATTAATTCATTCTTAAACATAATATCTTTTCCTGTACACTGTTCACATGATCCGTTATCTGATTCATACCAATGTGAAAATGTAACGTTTAATAAATCGTTAAGATTATAGCTTCTTTTTTTCAAATTGTTAATAGGTATTGAAACAACTAAATTATCAGAAGTAATGCTTTTTGTATAATCGCAAGATTTACATCGAGTTGTAGAAGTTACTTGATGCTCTACCAATTGTCTTATACAATCATATTCTGTGCACAGGGTTATAAGAAATTCGAATACATCTCGTTTTACGTTTATTAAAAAATGTTCTCCTAAACTTTGCCGTACTGTAGGGTAAATGACCCAATTACTGACACATTAAGCGTTGACGCTGACATTATTTTATAATTATGTACTTATAGACTAAAAGTATATGTTGTTCTTGTTATTTATTATTGATTAAAATGTTTACTTGATGAAAAAATTTTGGTGGATCTTAAAACTTCGATTTTTATGTATAAATTCATCAATTTCTAAAATTTATATGGGTATCCATTACTGACACCCTTCAAATGTATTTGACTGATTTACTGACACCCCAATTCACGGTGTAATAGACAGGTGTTACGACTGTGTCAGAATGTGTGACTTTTTCGTCCTAGTTCTTCTGCCGGCCGGCAGATTTCGTCGATGTAGTAAAGGCATTTACAGCACAGCCTGTTGTTTCTGGCAAGCCCAGTAATACCACTAAAATCTCTACTACTACAGTCTCATTAATACATATGTATATGCCTTTTAACTCACGACGCCTCTCGCGACGGCCAGGGGAACTAAGCAGAAATCGGCACACAAAATCGTTGGGGTTAAAGGTATAGAGTCGGTACGCCTGTCTATTACACCGTGCCCCAATTACTGCCAGCTAACCTAATACTGTTTATGTCATTTTAAGGTTACGTCGTGTCATGTACATGAGCAACTACTGCTATGACAGTAATACCAAAATGCTGGAAACGCTTGTACCAATCACTGTCACCCAATTAATAAATAAAAAGACTTAATGAATCGGTGAATTCGGATCTTTATTACTTTCTATGATGCTTATATTATTTAAAACATTATATTTTGTTATGTGAATAGCTTAAATATTACAATTACAGCATTTTCTTTAACGACCTGTTTTCTCTTTCGCTAGTAAGGAAGTCATTATTTCCATTCTCCTAATATTCGCTTAAAATTTTGTATCGTTTTATTCAAATTAACGAAGAAAAAATTAAGTACTGTTTTTTGTATCATAAAAATAACAGTTTGAATTGTATGCTAAATTTTTTTTATGCATAATTTTATAAGATTTATTCGTTATTTTACGTAAAACAGCTTAGGGTGACAGTAATTGGGTAGGTGGCAGTAATTGGGTCCTTTACCCTATATGTATTTAAATTGCGCATTCCATTTTCATATCGATGCATTAATATCTTCAAAACATTTGTTGACACTTAGCACTTGGTAGGTTATTTATAATATCTCTGTCTAGCTGTCAGATTACAACAACTTGTTACGCGATTGGCCGAAACCCACATCCAATGAGCGACGTGCCTGAGAGACATTTCCTCACCCTTTCATACACCCCTCTTGCCTAGAAGTGTAGGACGATGACGATGAAGAAATTTACGAACATGAAAATCGGCAAATTGCCACTTTACATCGAAATATCTCAGCTCATAAGGTCCATAGGAACAAAACGAAGACACTTTTCTTACGTAAATCAAACCCAGGCTATCCATTAAGACCATTCAAAATCTAATCGGATCAGCCGTTATTGAGATTCGGAAATCTCAGGGTTCTTGATAGCGAGTCGTGGCGTAATAGAGCCACTCTGTGTCTCGCGCTGCGCATATATATATATATATATATATATATATATATACTTGGCGCGAGACACTGCCGTGTCTCTTGATATAGGAAATCATCACTCACCTTAAATTTCAGATCGCAAATACTTCCAGATTTTCTGTACGTTTTCCAGCGCGCACATACAACCGTTGCCGCCGTTGTGGAAAACACATCTTATTGTGTTCGTTGCAGGCATTGTTTTCAGACTAGGAATGTTCGTATCAGGCAAGATTCCACAATAATCGTTGTCCACGTCGAAGCCATCCGTATCCTTGTTGTCGTCGGAGTCGTCGGTGTCGGAGTCGGAATCGGAGTCGTTGTTGTCGTTCTTCTTCTTCTTCTCATACATCTCAACAATATCTATGATGGTCGGATCCGTTCGTAGAAGCAGTTGCGACAACCAGGTCTTTTTCTCCACGCCCTTGACGAACACCATGTCGACGGTTACGAGCTCGCGGGCGAGCATTTCTGGAAGCCTGTGGTACGGTACCCAGCCGTCGGACCAGCGCAGCCCGTGATGATGTGCCGTGAGCCAGGTCGCTTGACGTTTCTCGAACGATGACAGGCGAGCGCAGGAGTACGGTGGTTCGAAAATCCAATGACAGATGGTCGTCTCCGTGTCGCGATTGTTTGCGAGAATCGCAGTTTCCTTAGCGACGAACGTGTTACGTTCGGTCTTGAAGCCTTGCAGGTCAATCACGACGGATAACATTGTTAGGTAGTAATATATATAGTAAAACAACTGTTACCGACGGCTGCAGATGAGCGAGTGACGTGTTTTACGATCATCTTCACTGGTATAGTAGTAGTAGTTGTAGTAGTAGTAGGAGTAGTAGTAGTAATAGTCGTAGTCGTTGGAGTTACGTGATTTTTCGCACCACATTCGTCAAAGGACTCTACTCGACGATGCGATCGTGTATGAGTAGACAGTAGGCGGTGGTGTTAGCGGGTACGCTCTCTCTGGACTCGAAGTCGATTCGCACGTCAAGCGTTGCACTCTTCACCGACTAGTTCTGTCGAGAACAATCGATGACCGCGATAGGGGCGTATCGCAAAAATTCGACCGTGTTCAGCAACGGTTCACCGTAACCGTGGTACGAACGGATAAATTTCGCGTACATATCGTACAGGAGCGCGTATTTAGATTTATCGAAATCCAGGTTCAGGTCGTCGTACGGATACGTCTCGGAATTCAAAAACAATCGTACGATCGCGAGTTTGCACGGATCGAATCTGCTCGCGCTTTTCTGGAGATTATTCTTTCGATCGGTTTGCATAGCGAATATCACGTATCGCGGATTCTCGATCTGCGACGAGGCATTCACGGTCCACGTGTGTTTCGTAGTCGTTTGCAGCAACGGATACTCGTACAGTTCCCACGATCGGAAACTCATCGCGATCGGTCGATCGCTTTGCAGGAGACGTAGCATCGACAGTTTTTGCGTGTCTTCTAACGCGACGTGCGGCATACGCCATTGTATCTTGTTGATCGCGAGTTTCGGTAGTATCGCTGAATTTAGAGAGGCTGCGTACATCGCGTTCGTATCGAGTCGCGCGTGAATCAGAATCAACTCGTGTCGCGCATTCATCACGATGCGTCTGTAATCTTCGCAGAATCCCAGTAACGTGTTCATGGGCACGCAGAAATTGAACGTCGCGCTATTAAAAATGTCTTTGTCGTGCGCGATGGTGCGATCCCAACCGGCGTTCATCAACGCTTTGCTCCTGTCGAAGGACAACGGCGCGTAATGTTTCAACGCGATGGTGATTCCCGGATTTCTGGAACGATCGATCTCCACTCCGTCCAATTCGTATCGAATCTCGTCGAACATGAACGCGACGCAGTTGTTTTCCAAGAAAACTCTCGCAGCGGCTTTCACATCAGCGGCAGCCGTTGTGGCTGCCGTCAGAGAGACGCGTCCTTCGACGTAGAGGTAACTTTCGCACGGGAGCGTGTACACATCTTGTTGCTGAATCGGTATTCGTATCTCATCGTTATTGTCGAACGTCGTGCTCGCGTACGGATTGTAAGCGTGCACCTCGATCTTCGTGATACGATCGTCGAAAGTCGGTGTACTCGTCACGTCCAGTATGGTATACATCGTGTTAGACATGTGTGTATACAGGGTGTCCCACCTAAGACTGGACAGCCGGTTTTCTCCTAAACTATTGGAGATAAAAATATAAAAAAAATAGGGAATTGCATGGTTCGAGGGGGCCAATTAATTAGCGCGAACGAATTTTTTTATCGATTATTATTTTAAAAGATACGATGGTCAAGTTTGGTTTTTCAAATGGAACTATTTTTTTTTAACACCTGAGTTGATAGTGCGTTCCAAGACAAATTCAATAAGCTTTAATGTATGCACATTATTTTCACTGGTTTTTAAGATATTGCGCTTGCAAATTTACTGATTTTCACTGGAAGAAAACTGTCTGGCATAGCACGGACCGGGGACGGTTTTACTGGCCCCACGGGTGGCACTGCCTTTTGAAATAGATACCTACCTGCCAAAGGTCTACGCCAGGCCCAAAGGCTGGACAATTTTTTTCCGTCAGAAATGCGACTTAGGTAGGTACATCTGCGGTATCGAGAAGCGCACCGTTACTTTTATTTCGCACCTGCTTCTACGCTCGGATGGTCGGTTCTTTTGGGAGGGATGCAAGTTCGATTGGTTAGGTTAGGAGGAGTGTTTGCTAGACTAAATTTCAATCATAGGGAGCAGATTGTATCAGAACCATTCAGATTTGCATTCCTCACAAACGGCTGCTCTCTTGAAGAGGCCCTCTTCACAGCAATGCCCACCTTCTCTCGCACGGAATACGTTAACGCTTGCTTTTGTTCTGATATTGAAGCTCGTGTTTATACTCGAGAGGACCACGCGTTGACAGCGGGCTACCCCTTTTCTTCCTGTGTCTCTCCACGAGCCGTGTTGACGGTGGATTGTAGGAGCGTAGATATCTGGATGCCAGTTATTGATTTCAGGAGACGATAGAAACATTTTATTACAAAACACACATGTATTATAATTAAAGTAAATCGTATTCATCTCACGCAGGAGTCCTGATAATGATCGAACTTGCGCCCCACTTCGCGCAGGCCAATTACACGGAGGGTAGTCGGGTCACACACTGCCCAAATGATACAGGGTAATTCTGGAGCAACGCCCGTCAAGGAGATGCGGCGGCCTGGTACCCCGTGGCGAGGACAACCCCTCGCAGTGCCTGACCGAATTTTATGGCTTTCCACCCGCGAAGGGGTTCGAGTGCCTAATAAGAAGTGAGAAACCTTCGACTTGCTCATTTCTCATCAGATCTTTGCAAAAACGACACCTATCGATTCCTTATGTTTCGCCGATGAAGCTGACACTAAGAACGACGTAATTCGGACCATAATGAAGGAAATTCCATGGAATATCGATTTATATCATTTCAAGCTGACTTGACTTGGTTAAAAATAGTCCGATTTACATGAAATTTGGTATGATCTTCATCGGAAAAACATAAGGAATCCATTGGCACCGTTTCCCTTTCGATACGACGAAGAAAAGAATTTCTTAATACGCTCAAATGAAAATTTCACCCTCGACTGCGGGGGCTCGACCTCAATTCGCTACATCCGGCCCAGGATTCGTACCTTTTTCCGGAAAAAGCCATAAAAATCGGGTGAGGCACAGCGAAGGGCTGTCCTCGCCACGGGGGAACCAGGCCGCCGCATCTCCTTGACGGGCGTTGCTCTGTAATTACCCTGTATCTGGTTAGGAAATAAAATAATTCTTTATTCTTTATCGTATGGATATGGAACTGTCGCGGATGGATTCCTTGGGGATTTCCGATGAAAATCATGCCAACTGTCGTGTAAATCGGACAACTCTTACATAAGGAATACAAATTGCTTGTGTCAAAGTAGTGCGATTTGTATGACATTTGGTATGATTTTCATCAGAAAAACATAAGGAATCCATTGGCGTCACTTCCCTTTCGATACGATGAAGAAAAGGGTTTCTTAATACGCTGTAATGGATAATTCACCCTCGACTGTGGAGGGTCGACTTCAATTCGCTACGTTCGGCCCAGGATTCGTACCTTTTTCCGGAAAAAAACCATAAAAATCGGGTGAGGCAATGCGAAGGTCTGTCCTCGCCACGGGGTACCAGCGCATCTTCTTGACGGGCGTTGCTCCAGAATTACCCTGTATCATTTGGGCAGTGTGTGACCCGACTACCCTCCGTGTAATTGGTCTGCGCGAAGTAGGGCGCAAGTTCGATCATTATCAGTACTCCTGCCCGAGATGAATACGATTTACTTTAATTATAGTACATGTGTGTTTTGTAATAAAATGTTTCTATCGTCTCCTGAATTCAATAACTGGCATTCAGATATCTACGCTCCTACAATCCACCGTCAACACGGCTCGTGGAGAGACATAGGAAGAAAAGGGGTAGCCCGCTGTCGACGCGTGGTCCTCTCGAGTATAAACACGAGCTTCAATATCAGAACAAAAGCAAGCGTTAACGTATTCCGTGCGAGAGAAGGTGGGCATTGTTGTGAAGAGGGCCTCTTCAAGAGAGCAGCCGTCTGTGAGGAATGCAAATCCGAATGGTTCTGATACAATCTGCTCCCTATGATTGAAATTTAGTCTAGCAACTTTCACTCCTCCTAACCTAATCAATCGAACTTGCATTCCTCCCAAAAGAACCGGCCATCCGAGCGTAGAAGCAAGTGCGAAATAAAAGTAACGGTGCGCATCTCGATACCGCAGATGTACCTACCTAAGTAGCATTTCTGACGAAAAATAATTGTCCAGCCTTTGGGCCTGGCGTAGACCTTTGGCAGGTAGGTATCTATTTCAAAAGGCAGTGCCACCCGTGGAGCCAGTAAGACCGTCCCCGGTCCGTGCTATACCAGACAGTTTTCTTCCAGTGAAAATCAGTAAATTTGCAAGCGCAATATCTTAAAAACCAGTGAAAATAAAGTGTATACATTAAAGCTTATTGAATTTGTCTTGGAACGCACTATCAACTCAGGTGTTCAATAAAAATAGTTCCATTTGAAAAACCGAACTTGACCATCGTATCTTTTAAAATAATAATCGATAAAAAAATCGTTCGCGCTAATTAATTGGCCCCCTCGAACCATGCAATTCCCTATTTTTTTTTATATTTTTATCGGCAATACTTTAGGAGAAAACCGGCTGTCCAGTCTTAGGTGGGACACCCTGTATATGTGTATATATATATATATATATATATATATACACATATACATATATATATATGTTAGAAAGTGTACTATGGGACTGGTGCAGAAAACTATAACCTTTTAGGAGCACAAGGAAATGTATAATTCAAGCAAATGTGTATTTACAGCGCAAGGTTCACTGTGTTTTCTCGTTTATGTACAAAATCCGAATTAATAAATAATTATTTACACTTAAAAATTCGATGTTGAAGTTTTAGCGAGCACGGTTGACTATTAGCTAATATTTAGTAATTATGGGCAAAGCCAGACAGTTAGCAAGCCTGAAAGCAAGTTACTAAGCAGATGAGTAACTTTAGGAAACGGTAAAAGGCACTACCAGGAGAAGCACTTAAAACGTAAGCAGCTGTACGTGTAAACTGTTTCGGATTCGCAAACCAAGAGAGCGATCCAGGAAATCACGCTCGATTTCCTGGAAGACAGAGCCTTCCCCTTCCATCGATCGCGAGTCGACGGAAGGGGCAGTGATCGCTGCTTCACATGAGTAAGCGCGCCGTCGCCGAACGTCTATTTGATCGATGTTTGTGCCAGATGTCGCTAGACGGTTGATTTTCGTGTACATTTCCCGCCCGGCATTCATCGCCCGATGAATTTATCGCGAGGTAGCTGTGGCGTGGGGATTGGACAATCAATTATGGCGTGATCCGATCCAGCGGCAGTGGCGCCGCCTACCCATGTGAAGGCGTCGAGTAACGCAGGTGAAAAGTGGTCTACTGAACAGTAGGATCATTACAATGAAGTGGTGAAGTGACGGGTGTAAGCGGTATAAAAACTAATTTACAAATTGGTCGTATAAATTCAGACCGAGCAGTCTTAATCGTAACAACGCGAGTTAAGCCGTCGGGGCCCGTGCGAAGTTTCGTGACTCTAGCAAGTGGCCACCGGGCAGGGGATGTCAATTCATATTTGATTATGCACAAGTCACCGATACGAGGCTGCGGGCGCTGGTTAGTCCATTTGTTGCGTGACTGTAATGATTGTAAATACTCGGCGGCCCATCGCTTCCAGAACTGCAGCCTCATGTGTTGCAACAGGTGCCATCGGGACAGACGGGAGGATGGGACGTCAGCGATGGGGGGATCGGGCAAGCTTATCAGAGCTTCGCCGATCAGGAAGTGTCCTGGTGTAAGCGTGGTTAGGTCACCCGGGTCGTCGCTCATCGCCTGCAGTGGTCGGGAGTTCAGGTAGGCTTCGATCTGATGAAGCAGCGTAGTCATCTCTTCGAAGGTGAGATGTTGCTCGCCTATCACCCTTCTTAGATGATACTTGGTCGATTTGACTGCGGCTTCCCATAGGCCGCTGAAGTGAGGGGCAGCAGGGGGGTTGAATCGCCATTCAATCCCATCCTTCAGGAGAGCGAAATGGATGGCCCCACGCCCGGAGTCGAAGTGATTCAGCAAATCCCGTAGATCCCGGGCGGCTCCCACGAAGTTTGTTCCCTGGTCGCTCTGAATGACTGAGCAACGTCCTCGCCGTGAAGTGAACCGCCGCAGAGCGGCAAGAAAGGCTTCGGTACTGTAATCGGAAACAAGTTCTAAGTGCACCGCGCGAGTGCTTAGACATACGAATAACGCGACGTAGCCTTTATGCGTGCGTTGGCCTCGGCCTCGTGATCTCAGCAGAGTTAATGGCCCTGCATAGTCTACTCCAACATGCAGGAAGGGGCGGGCTGGTGTCACCCGAGCAGCTGGTAAGTCCCCCATTAATTGTTGTCCTGTTGTAGCTCGCCAGCGGATACAAGTGACGCAGGGATGGAGAATGGCCTTGATTCGCTGTCGACCCTGGGGAATCCAGTACTTCTGCCGCAAGGTGGCCAGGGTAAGTTGAGTGCCTCCGTGTAGTGTTCGCTGGCGGGCCTCGTCCACCAGTAGCTCTGTCAGACGGCTGTCTCGTGGTAACAGAACTTGGTGTTGTGCGTCCAGCGGTAGCGCAGCATGGCGGAGGCGTCCCCCGACACGAAGGAGGCCTTGGTCATCCAAGTAAGGGTTGAGCCGTCGCAGTCTGCTACGTCTCGGCAGTGGGCGTCCCCCTTCCAGCTGTTGGATGTCAGTAGTGAATTCCTGGCGCTGCACAAGTCGGAGCCAGCGGACTCGTGCTGCCTCGACCTCGGTTGGCATCAGGCGACATCCTCGCGTGAGTGATTCCCTTCGTGGTAGCCACCGCAAGCACCAGGCGGTGGTTCTAAGAAGAGAGGTTATATTTGAATACTGAGATAAAAGTAGATTGCCCGTTGCAGGTTCACCCGACGTCACAGTGGAAGTTGTTCGGGCCTCTAGGTCTGTCAGTGGCAACGTAGGCTGGTTCTCGCTGTCCCATCCGCCCGGTGTAGTCAGCCAGACAGGGCCAGTCCACCACAGGGCAAAGTCGGGCAACTAACTGGGCGGTAAGCCTCTGGAGGCGCAGTCAGCCAGGTGGTCCTGGCTGGAGACGTGGTGCCACTGGGCTTCAGGCAGCGTGCGTTGTATCTCCGATACCCGGTTGGCCACGTAGGTCTTCCAGCGTGAGGGATGTCCTTGGATCCAGGCGAGAGTGATAGTGGAATCGCTCCACAAGTGTACGGCGGTGCCACTCAGACCCAGACTCGCGCAGGTGAGAGCCATCAGTTTGGTCAGCAGGGCAGCGGCGTACAATTCCAACCTGGGTAATGAGATCTGTTTCAAGGGTGCATCCTTGGTTTTGGCCATGATCAGCTGTGTCCGAGCGAGGCCATCGTTGTCCACGATCCGAAGATAAACGACGGCAGCATATGCCCGCTCCGAAGCGTCAGCGAAGCCATGGAGTTCGCGAAGTTGAGGCGTCTGCTGTACGCCGAGCCAGCGAGGAACAGCGATTCGGTTCAGATCAGGCAGCTCATCGAGGAACTGCATCCAGTAGCCGGCTTCGGTAGGCGGCAAAGGTGTGTCCCAATCTAAGTTGAGTAACCAGAGAGACTGCATAAATATTTTGGCGTTAACCGTTACTGGGGACACCAAACCCAGTGGGTCAAAGATTTTCGCAATGGTTGATAGAACCCGTCGTGGTGGCATAGGAGCCATTGAAAACCACTCGTAATCTGGTGGTCGTGCTGCTTTCCTTCAGGACGCCGTGATGAGGCAAGTAATACGACGGTCCTGGCAGATCGACCCGCGCTCTAGACATATGGTTGAGTTGCAGGTACTCACTCATAAATTCCTGGTAGGTTTCAGCGAAGACAGGTTCCTTTGCGAATTTAGCCTCCATCCGCAGTACCATGCGTCGTGCACCGTGACGCGACTCTCCGAGGTCCAAGGTGTCCCGGAGTGGCAGGCGAACCAAGTAGCGTCCGGACGGTAATCGCTGGTGAGTCGTCCGGTAGTGGTCCTCACAGGTTTGCTCCTCTGGGGTATAGGCATTTGATACAGGGAATTCATCCTGTTCCCAGAAGCGGCGAACCAGTGGCAGTAATTCCTCGTCGGAGGAGCATTGGAGGGCTGAGAGGTTGCGTCCCTCCTCTCACTCGTTGTTCGTGGCCGGCGTAGCAGGTCCGGACACGATCCAGCCCAGCGCAGTCTTCTGGGCCATCGGCTCTCCGGGGCGACCCTTGGCAATGCCCTCGAGCAGGATGAGGGCAAATGCGTCGGCTCCTAGTAGTAAGTCGATCGGCCCGTCGGATTCGAAGTTGGGATCCGCTAAGGTGAGGTCCTTATGCACAGGGCACTTTCCTCTGTCAGGACTTGGCAACAGTCCTGCATATATTGCAAAAAGATTATGGATACAAAGAGGAGACACGAGAGTGCCATTCAGAGGGGGGAGGTATTTGATCCTGGGGACCCTGTGAATGATGTAGCTCGGTTATTCCGGGCTGTATGAGGTAGCTCTATGAGTCTTTATTAGATCCAATAGATGGATTTTAGGAGATTTAATCAAGTATGAAGAGGTGGAGTGGTGACAGAGAGGGGGCGCAGGGGTCCTACAACATCCTTGGCACCTACCTCTGGATTACACTTGGAGGGGGATTATTAGTCCCACTTACTTGTTAAATGTTGTGATATCTGTGACATGTATGTATTTATTGAAGAGAGGAGTTGGATAGGGGGACCTTTTGTCCACCCATGCATAACTGGGGGTCTTTGACCCCAACTTGAGGCCCCGGCGGAAATTTGTCATCGCGGTGCGTGAAGTAGTTCTCAAATTGTTCTGCCACCGCATATGCCGGGGAGGGGAGGTTGGGCGGTTAAAAAAAAAAAAAAAGGGTGAGGTCCTGCAGGTGAGACCACACTCGTGTACAGCGGTCGACGCGTGGCTGGTATGTTGTAATTCTTGGTAGTACTAGGGCGGCTACCACGTGTCGTTTGGTTGCAGTGAAGTGAGCAGTGAACTCCAATTGCACCTGGCCGCGGATTCGTTCCGAGGCCTGACTTCCGACACCGACGAGACGAATATTCGACGGTCTTCTTCGCAGTCGAAGTTGCTTAGCCAGAGCCTCAGTGAGAAGCGACACCTCGCTTCCCTGGTCGATGAGGGCACGCACTATTCTGGACCCTCCGTCCGGCGGCAGCAATCTAATACGCGCCGTGGCGAGAAGCACGACCGGTAAGGGGTTCGATAAGCAGGTGGAGGTATTGACTCTTTGGTGTCACTCGCGACCGCACTGTCTTCGTGAATCGTCGTGTGATGCTTTCCATTACACTGCTGGCATCGCCGGTCCGAACCGCAGTCCTTAACCTGGTGCTTGCCTAGGCAATTATAGCACAGGTTCGCAGCTTGTAACGCCGCCCGGCGTTCTGCGATTGTCTCCGATTTGTAAGATCGACAGTACAATATAAAGTGGTTTGCTTTGCAGAAACTGCATGGCTCCGAGGCGCGTTTAGCTTGGCTGACTTGATGAACCTTTGTCGACTTCTGTGTTGCAGCTGGCTTCGAAGTTCGGTTCTCCGGTCTCTTAACCTGCTCCGGTCTATACATATAACTATTATATTTACTTAACCATATACGTATCACTATCACTATCACTGTCACTATAGTAGTTATCACACTTGGGACTCCGATAGTGTCCCCACGGAAGGGTGTTGGTCTGGTTGTGAAGTACGTATCGTTTATCGTCGTACGGACTGAGCGCTGTCTTACACTCACTCACTGAATAAACGTCGTGTAATCGCGCACGGATATGGTTTTGTCGTATCGTCGTTTCCGCGTGCTCGTGAAGACACCGCACGTAGTCCTCGAAACGTATCTCGTTCGCGACCACACTCCTCTTAACACCCTTCACTTTTTTCGTCTCGGTCTCGATCGTTGCCGCCGACGCATCGCACACTCGAGTCGCGTACATCTTGGACCGCAGTCCCACGAACTCTGTCATTAACGCACCGTTATTTTCGTCTTTCATTAGACCCGGCACTTTTTTGTTTACGCGCGGCATACCGTACGGGTTGTCTATCCCGTAATCGCTCGTGTCGAAGCGTGTACTGACATCACTTTATATCTCTGCGTAAGCGTCCTCACAATGCAGCCGATACATTAAACTATCGGGGTCCGTGTACAAAATCTTGCACCTATCGCCGAACTTTGTACGCATACAGTCATAGTGAAATTCATATAGGCATACCTTGGACACGTCCAGCACGCTCATACCTACGTATATGGGCTTATCGAATTTCACTTTCAATTTACGTAGTTCGATAGCGACTAAGTGCTCGGAAAATATCCCGCGACTGTGCAAATTTGGTTTCGCGATCAACGCTTCGGCGCCGTAACGTCCGTCCCACCGCGTCACCAATCGCACGTCCATTCGCTTTCGCACATTTTCCATAGTCTTTCCGTACACGGCATTGTTCATTAATTTGTATAGTGTTTTCTGGAAATCACTTTCGGCTCGCGTCCTCAACTCCGTGTTCAAAGTGATGTAGTCGCGCAACCAAGGTTACTGATCGAAACGTAGAACGCGATGAATTCGTGATACGCAAAGTCCGTGTCGAATACACTGTTTCAAATAACGATAGTGGATCACGTATCGTTCTTTATCGCGAAGCGTGGCGATCAGCTTGCTTTCCTTACCGACGGGCGTCTGCTCGCGCACAGGACAGAACGGAAGGTCCGCGTGATCGTCGTGAATGTCCCGCGGATACTCCAGATCCACTTCCAGCAGGTATCCCTCTACGATAGGGGTCTTTTTGAGGGGCTACAAGGTAAGGGTGCTGCCGCGGGGATAATCATCCAGGAGACGCCCCCCACCCCGGAACAATCCGGGATTATAAGGGGGAGGACCTTGGAGAGGACTCCCCCAGAAAGGAGATTTCAACGGGGGAAAAAAGGGCGGTTTCGCCGAGGAAGCAGCCAGCAACCCGGACGGCGGTGGATCAGACCCAGGGGTCGGAAGCGAGTACGAAGAAGGAGAAGAAGACGCCGGGTACAGGTGGGACCAGGGGTGTCCCTAGGATCAGGTCCAGCTCGGTGTCCAGGGTGGAGGGGGTGGCGGAGGTGGACCCGGTATCAGGGTTTCGCACCCCGGCCCCCCTCCCGTCAACAGGGAAGGGACCCGGGCATCCAGGGAGACCGTGGAGTCGAAGACGGCGAGGCTCCTGGGGGAGGTGGTGACCCACCTGAAGGGCCTGTCGGCGGAATGCCGGGATCTAACGGCCGCGGTCGCGGCCGGTAGTGCCACAAAGGGCAGGGTTTTAGCCCTGGCCGGTGGTATTGCCGGTACCTGCGATGCAGCGACGGCGGCGGTGTCAGAGGCCCTAGCCACCCACGATGTGGGCATGTGGAGGGCCCGGCAGAAGGCCCAGAAGGACCTGCCGAAGGGGAGGCCCATGGTACAGGCGACACTTCAGGTGGTTGCCACCGGGCCCCCCCCGCCCTAGGATGGTGGAGGCGGCCACCCAGACAGCGGAGGAGGTGGGGGTGCCACATTCCCCGGGACCCCTGGTCCGACCGGTGTGGCGGAAAAGAAGAGCTCCCCGCCCAAGAACCCGGCGAAGAGGCAGAGGGCCTCCCCACAGGAGGGGGACCTGGCAACAGCCTGGCAACAGCCAGTAAGAAAAGGCTGTTTTCGGAGGCGGTCATATCGCCCCCGTGCCAGAGGGTGGAGTCTCCTCCCTCTGTGGGGGCGGGGGTATTGTGCCCGGTGGATGCTCCGGGCCCCGAAACGGGGGGTGCGGACCCACCGTTTCAGGTGGCCTGCAGCAAAAGGCGTAAGGGGAAAAAGAAGGGGCAGGGTGGGCCCGCCGCTCTGGGCGGGGGCGTGGCCCTGGCCCCTCCCCCGGCATTGGCAGCGGGGGGTAAGCCCGCGAAGGGCACCCCCCGTGCTCCGCCCCTCCCTAAAAAGGGAGGACCATTAAATATAGGGGGGGAGTGATCCCCCGGCCCGGCCCGGTAGCGGGGCAGGCTGCGAAGCAGCCGGTGGCCCCGCTGGGCCCTAAGAGGCCTAAGAAGAAGAGACCGCCCAGGGCTAGGCCCGAGGCGGTCCTGGTTAGGATGCCGGAGGGAGGGCAATACCTGGATACGTACCGGACGGCGGTGACCCTGGGGCGGGCGGCTTTGACGGATGTTAAAGCAGTCAAACGCACCCGCCTGGGGCACGTGCTCCTTGAGCTGGGGCCAAAGGTGAGCGCGGCTGCGGTAGCCGCGGAGCTTACCAGGCTCACGTCCGGGAAGGTGGTTTGCTCATCCCTCCAGGACAGAACGGCCCTTGAGATTAGGGACATCGACCCTATGGTCGAGGCACCGACCCTCCTCGGGGACTTGGGCACAGCCCTTAAGATTGAGGCGAGCGGTCTGGTTGTCCGGTCGCTCAGGTATGTCCTGAGTGGGACCCAGACCGCGGTGGTGGAGATCCCCACTACCGCCCTCCCGAAGGGTGCGGAGCCCGTCCGTTTTAGGACGGGCTTGACCGTGGTGCGGGCCAGGCCCCTGGTTAAGAGCACGCGGTGCTATGCGTGCCACCAGCTGGGGCACCTGGCTTCCGTATGCCCCACGGTCCCCAAGGGCAGCGAGCTCTGCAGGCGATGCGGGGCCCCCGACCACGCCATTGCGGCGTGCAAGGGCGTGGCTCGGTGCTTGATCTGCTCGGCGGCAGGGGTAACAGGCCCAAAGGCGGCGCATGTGACTGCGTCGCTGGCCTGCCCTGCAATAAGGGCGAATTCGGCTGCGGGGGGGCTACGACCTAAAGGACCCGTCCAATGATCCAGATCCTGCAGATCAACCTCAACAGGTGCAGGCTGGCGCAGGACCTGATGGTTCATAACGCCTGGCTCCTGGGGGTTGACCTCGTGGTCATCTCCGAGCCATACAGGATTTTACCTGAGTGGATCGGGGATGCCACGGGGGATGCAGCGATCTGGGTGACTGGGTTTAAGGGCAGGTTCGCCTCCCTTACCCCCCCCCTATTGCAGCCGAAGGGATAGCCACCGCGATCGTGGATAACACATTCGTGGTGAGCTGTTACTGCCGGCCGAGTAAGAAAGGGCCCGCATTTTTGCGGTACCTCGAGGAGCTCGAGGGCGTAATTTTAAACCTTTTAACCCCGGGGAGAGGGGTCATCCTTGCGGGGGATTTGAATTCCAGGTCGCAGATCGGGGGGGCCATGCGTGCATGGCCTTGTTGGCGAGGCTGGGCCTGGTGCCCATTAGGCTCCGGGACCGTTACACGTTCCGGAGGGGCAGGGGTTCGTCCTTCATCAGCGTGCTGTCCGTGGACAGAAATCTGGCCGGGAGGGTTCGGAGGAGTGAGGTGCTTCGGCACTACACTGCCTCCGACCATCTTTATGTCCGCCACACCCTGGCAAAGCCGGGTGTGGCTCGCCGACCGCCTGGCGACGGCTAGACGCCTTACGTGATGAGGGACGTTACTCCGGAGTCGATTTTGGAGGGATTCCGTGCTCTGCGGGATGCCCTCCCGACTCCGCCCACCTCGCTGACCACGCCTGGGGGCGTGGTGGCCCCTCCCCCTTCGCGGGAGCCGTCCGGTTTTACGGACGAGGTTCAGCGGGCGGAGGGGCTGCAGCGCCTCCTAGAGGGGGTCAGTGCCCGGGTCCTCAGGAAGAGGCGTCTTCCGCGGGGGACCCGGAAGCCCAACCGATGGTGGAATGCGGACATCCCCGAAGCCAGGAAGGCGATGCACCGTGCCCGGAGACTCCTCCAGAGAAGTCGGAGGAAACTAGATCCTTCCTCCCCCCGCCTCGAACAACTGAGGCGGGACTTCTCCTTGGCCAGGCGTACGGTTCAGGTACTGATCTGGCGCTCCAAGGAGAGGCTCTGGAGGGAGCTGAATGGCACGGTGGATGACGATCCGTGGGGGAAGCCATATAAGATAGTTATGGTTAGGTTGGGGGGGCGGAAACCGAACATGGTTTTGACGTGGGAGCAGGTGGGCAGGGTAGTTGATACCCTGTTTGCCACCGCCCCGCTCCCCCCTTCCTTCCCCTTCCCCCGCGCCATCGGGTGGGTCAGTGCGTAGGTGCGCCCCCCTCTTGCGACCCCCCTCTACGCGACCCCTCTCCTCTTATTGGAGGGGAGTCTCCGAGGTGATGCCCGAGCAGGTCGATAGGGCCCTCTCGCGTGTCAAGCCCAATAAGGCCCCCGGACTCGATCGAGTCCCGACGGGGGTCGTGGCATATGTGGCCAGGGCTAATCCGGAGGTGATACGCGAGATGGTGGCCGACACATTGCTGCGGGGTGGAATACCGGCTTCGTGGAAGAGGGCAAGAGTCATCTTGATCCCGAAGCCGGGAAAGGACCCCCTAAGTCCGAAGGCCTACAGGCCGATCTCCATACTCCCGGCCTTGTCTAAGGTCTGGGAGTATATGATTAAGGAGATCCTGGAATTCCAGCTCGGCAGGGACCCATTCCACCGGAACCAGTATGGTTTCCGCCGCGGTGTTGGCACCATGGAGGCGGCCACCGAGGTCGCTCGGTTTGCCGAAGTCTCCAGGGCCAGAAATCGAATCTGCCTCCTCCTCTCATTCGACGTCCAGAACGCGTTTAACACCCTGCGTTGGGGTGTAGTTCTGGATGAGTTGAGTAGGAGAGGGGTGGATCGCCATGTTCGGGCACTCCTTGGGGATTATTTTAATAATCGCGGGATCACGGTGCACTCATATGAGGGCACCGTGGTCCGAGACATTTATGCGGGCGTTCCACAGGGGTCCGTTTTAGGGCCCTTTCTGTGGAACGCCGTTTATGACGGGCTTCTCGCCGAGTTGGATATGGGCGGGGCGGGGCGTGCGATTGCGTACGCCGACGACCTCGCCCTTTTGTTTTCGGGTAGGGACCTCTCCCAGGTCAGGACACAGATGGCAGCCGTGCTGCCGAGGATTGGAGCCTGGTTTCATAAAACAGGCCTTTCCTTGGCGGCGGAAAAAACGGAGGCCATCCTCCTGACTGGCCAGAGGATCCAGAAGACGGTTAGTCTTCGGATCCTGGATGCCGATGTCATCACGGCGGCCAGGGTCCGGTAATTGGTGGTAGTCTTTGACTGCCTCCGTAAGTATCGGACCCATCTGGGGGAGGTTTCAGCTAGGGCGGATAGGGTCTCGGGAGCGCTGTCGGTGCTTCTGCCGAACACCAGGGGCCCATCCGTCCATGCCCGGAGACTCTATTACTCGGTGTGGGAGTCCGTCATTTTATACGGATTGCCGGTCTGGGCTGTGGCGCTGACCACGGAGGGTGCGCGTGCCATCCTCCGTCGTACTCAGCGCACGGCCCTGATCCGATGTACAGCGGCATATAGGACTGTGTCCTTTGCCTCTCTCTGCGTTTTAGCAGGGCGAATGCCGCTGTACATCATGGCCAAAATGGGGCGCGCAGTTTACTGCGCAAAAGCGCGGGACAGGGAAGACCCCACCCTTGGCGGCGATCCGTTGATTTTAAAATCGCGGGCCCACCTCCATAAAGCGGCTGCGCTCGCAGCCGCTATGGAGGAGTGGCAGGCCGAGTGGGATAGGTCCCCGCCCACTGGGTGGGTGAGGCGCCTTATCTCTCCGCGGTCGGTACTTTCGTTGACCCCTCGGGCCCCTCAGTAGTTGCGGACTATTGGTCCATGCAATTGCTGAGTGGGCATGGGTCCTTCCAGAGATTCAGACATCGAATCGGGAAGGTACCTTCCGAGGAGTGTCTGGACTGCGGGGCGGCCCGGGACGATGCAGAGCATGTGCTCATTGCGTGCCCGGAGTTCGCCCCCCAGCGCGAGGTACTGGCCGCCGGCCTAGGGGCGCCAGTGGAAGTTTCCACGTTGGTGTCCCTTGCCACTTCCTCCCCGGAGAGGTGGGCAGTTTTTAAAGAATTCGCGGCCTCGGTCATGGGGGCCCGCCAGAAGGCGGAGGTGGAGGCGGACCGCCTCCTGCGGGCCGAGCGGGCGCGTCTGGCCCAAGAGGCTGCGGCCGATAGGGCCCGTACGCGACTCCGCCTCGCAAAAAAAAGAAAGAGGGTGGGCCCCCGCTAAGAGCGAGGGGGGGTATAACCCCTTGTATGTGCTTTAGCGGGTTTTTTAGTGACCTAGTCTTAAGTGTTCAGTTTTTAGTGTTAAGTTTTATAGTGAGTTTTATAGTTTAAGCGAGCGACGGCACTACCGTTTGTTGTACGGGGTGCATCGTCGGGGGATGGGGGCGTCCACCCTGGTATTACCGGGTGGCGGCCCATTTCGGTGGTTTCCCCCCTCCCAAAAGTTTATTTTGGGAGTGGGGGGGTTTTTAGCGGGGCCTCATCAGACAATGATACCGGCGCCCAACGGACTATACCAGAAGTTCCGGGCGCCGCCATGAGGCCCCTAGTGGAGACCACCAGAGGGGGTTTTTAGTGGGTATCCCGCCTATTATTTATAGGCGGGGAGTCCCACATAACCCCGACAACAAATGTCGGGGTATGCGTAAGGCAGTTTCCCCACTTCAAAAAAAAAAAAAAAAAAAAGCAGGTATCCCTCTGGTCCATCGTCCGCCGGCAAGGAGTTTGCGTTCAACTCGGATACCTCCGCCTCGTCCAGCCATCGGAATCCGCCGTACGGCTTCGCCTGCGACATCGCCCATCCGTACAGGTTGTTCATGTCGAAGTACATCATGTATGTTGATGGTTGCGACGCGTCGTACATCGATGTCGGCAGGTACTTGTTGTTAGCGCGAGCGTACCTGTGCGAGCACTGGCTCAGGCCGCCGCGTATACCACGCTCCACGAACAACAGCATGTCCACGTCGGTGAGCAGCTCCAATTCGACACGCGTGTATTTCAGCACCGCGTCCCACGTAAACGCCGGTAAAGTACAGTAATGCGCGGGATCCAGTTCGTAGCTCGCGATAGATGCACTGCGAAAGTTTTCGAACACGTCAGCGAGTAACAGCACGTCAGTCTTCAGGTACAGATCACTGTACTCGCCTAATGTCTGTATACGAAAACCGTTCCACACGTTGGTTGCGTGCGCGTAATCACACTCCGACACATTGCTATCGTTCAAGCGATTGTAGAACGCGTCACGAGGCGGTAGTCGCGTGTCGTTCAACTTATCGTACGACTTTAGGTAATCATACGGAAAGACCCCCTTTCTGGTGAGGACATCGAATTGTTCGTCAGGGAGATGTTGGAGACGCGTCGAAGAATCGTTAGTCTGTCTTTGCCGAGATCCGACGCGAGTTTCTGCAGACTCGTGGCCATGAACTTGAACGAATCGATGAATCGAAACTTCAACATTTTTCGCAAGTTCTTGCCATCGCCCCTGAGGTCCTCCACATTCTTCGTAAACGAGATGTATCGTTCTTTCGTTAACGGTAGGAGGCTGATCTTTCCGTTCAACGCGTCTGCCAACTCCTTGATAACGAAGTGTGCGTCGTAGGCGGACAGGTTGTGGAACACCACATGTATCGTGCACGAACGTTGGTACCGCAAGTTGCACGATCTGTGTGCCGCACCCCTGTACTCGCCCGTCGAGTGGCAATGATCGCGCACTTTCCTGTCGTCCTCACCTCGGTCGAAGGGTCCTCCGCACGCGTGACACGCGGTAGCCTCGTGATAACTCCGCCACTGTTGTTGTGTTAACGGTGTCATCGGTTTCTTGACGCACAAGCACGAGTACGCAACGTTCGCGAATTCCCACAGTTCCCGCACAAACCACTGTACACAATCGGTATCACCGCGATACGCTCGATACCCGCACAGAGTCGGGTCGTCGGAACAATGTACGTAGTATCCTACGCTATGGGCTCTGTGGCGTTGATACTCGTACGTGCGACGATGATGCTCCATCGATGACTGCTCCAGTTCCTCCAGCAAACACTCAAAATCCGCGTAGATGATGAACGGCACGCGTTCCTTGCGTTCGTGATGTTGAAACCGCAACATTTTCTCCTCTTCCGATGGCAATTGCACTGCGCACTCGTTTAATCGCAGGCAATCCTCGGTGTGCCGCTGCAATCGCTCCGCCGAGGAGAAAAAGTTGAGGCACCTGAAACGTAGGGAAAAACAATGTAAACGCTTCTTCTTCGTGTGTCACGTATCGCTCAAAATTTTGTTTAGTTTATCATTATTCTTATTTGCTTACCTATCACAAACGAACACTTGGCATTTGTGTTTGCTAAGTTGGCTGGAGATCAAGCGGGAGAGATTGCGAATGCACGCGAAATGGTATCGCTGCGAATCCTTGGGATCCTGGACCAGCAGCACGTTCGCGTGTCTCCCTTCCCGCTTGTTGCCGGATACGCATAGCGGTACGCAACCATCCTCGTCGGACTATAGGTAGATGTTCACAGACAAGTCGTTGACTGCCTCGAATTTCTGTACCTGGTCCATGGACATGGGGAGTCGCACACCATCCGTATGGAGCACCGTCGCATAGGGCGGATACGACGTTATCCTGTCCCCGTTCGTATCAGCTGGAAACAGACTCGCGACGACCGACCACAAAAAGCATGTGTTGTCGTTGCACCGAACGTTCACCACCGCTCTTTTTACCATGATCGCTTGCGGAAGCGTCACGTCACACCCGGCGCGCAATGGATTATGTTTGTTTACGTTTATTAGGAGATTCTGTACTGCCCGTAAGGTCCAGCCACTCTCGCGCTCCTGAAACTCTTCTATCGCGATCAACGTCGGAGCTACCACTTGTTTCTCGTACCACTCGCGAACATTCGATACCATAAAAAGTACGTGATTACGCGTCGCGAAACTCTTTACGTCCGTTTCGTCTCGCAACATGAATTCCGCGTTTAGCACAGTGTTCACTGAAACGCTGCGGTGCTCCGTAATAGCGTTCGTAACGCGCGATAATACCGTTCGACGGGCATTCTCGAAGAATTTGCGCGGATCGACGGCCCCCACGTTTATCACGGCCCCGGTCAACAAACGCCTCTCGAACGCGGTTTCCACTTCCTCCCACACGACCTTGGGTAACGTAGCCCGAACTGCGTGTCCACACGCTACTCGCGATAATCGTCCTCGCACTATCGCGCGCAATGTTTGTGTTCGCGTGAGCAACGACACCATCCGCTGCTTCTCCCACACCGGCACGCGTTCGCCTCGTTGATACGCGATCATGTAACGTATTGTCTCGTCGCACCTGTCAATCCAATCGCGAAATTCCGCGGTGGTTCTCAAAAGCTCGGACATCCGGGACAACGTCACAAACGCGTTCTTGAACGTTTCCATGTTCTCGTTCTTTACACGTATGTACGTGATTACTTGAAATAAAAGACTCTTTCCGACGCGTTACCATTCGCGACTTTGTCTTGTCGAAGATGCGAGTTGCCTTAAATATACTGCCATCGCCACCTCAACTCTCCCCACCCCCTTGCATCCCAATGGAATAATACCTATAATTGTACCTTAAGTCATATTGCGCTTTTAAGCTTGTGTGTATTATTCTCGAAAGTTCACCTTCGATCATTATCGCAAACAGAAGCGCGTCGGTTTGCTTTGACTTTTCGCGCACCGATGCTGCGTATTATTCTCGGATTACGCGATACGAAAATGCATGTATCGATTTACATCATCTTCTACATGTCATACCACCGTATGTTTTTTCTGACCTCCGACAACGAGAGAGAGAGAGAGAGATGTACAAAAATATCGTACCTCTCTCACGCTCCTTGGTCACGCGCATTATTCTCGGAAATTGACCTTCAATATCCGTATGTTTTGTCTATGGTCCTAGAGAGTGAGAGAGAGAGAGAGGGACATACAAAATATCGTATCTCTGTGCGCATTATTATCGCATTACGCAATACGAAAATGCAGGTTTCGACTTGCACCTTCTACGCGTCGTACCTCGTTATTCTCGGAAATTGACGTTCAATATCCGTATGTTTTGACTATGGTCCTAGAGAGCTAGAGAGAGAGACATTAAAAAAATATCGTACCTCTCTCTCGTACACCCGATTTAAACGTCGCAGATATCGGGTTCGATCTGACCTTGGGGCGATAAGAGGGTTGCGAATCGCTTCCTACAACGCGTGACGTGTCATCGAGGTACCCCCACCACCTGCTCTCAAGGCCCATTCCCCCTCCAGTGTTCCTGGGTCGCGGTCCCCACCTCCAAGAGTCGCGGTTTCCCCACGCGCCTCCCCCTCGCCACAGCTGCAGTTCCCCTCGCCCTGCATCGCCCCCTCGCCGCCACTGCGGTTCCCCTCGCCCCGCTTCACCCCCTCGCCACCAATTGATTTAGAACCCGCCTACAATACCTACTAATATATAAGCTGCAAAATGCCACATGAAAATATTTCGGCATTATTGCACAGACGTGTTAATACGCACCAACGACACAAACATAATGATTATTGTCTTCGTACTAAAAAAGTAGGATCTAAAGTTATTCGAAGGTGTCGTTTTGGGTTTCCTCGTCCTGTTACTGACACACTAAATATGAGAGACGTGGCAACTTCGATAGCAGGTAGAAAACAATTAAAAGATGAAAGTAGATTATACGATCTTCCTCGAACAAAAAATGAAGTTGATATTAATGATTATAATCTTGTTATACTTACTTGCGTGGGAAGGCAATATGGATATATAGTTTATTGGTGAAAAATCGACACTGCTCACTTGGTACGTTACTAAATATTTGAATAAAGCAGGGAAAAGTGAACTGTCTGATTGTGATTTTGCAAATAGTGTAAATAATAAAAATAAGTCATTGGCAAGTGTTCTTTGGAATTTTGCTTTACGATCCATAAGCAATAGAGAATGTGGAGCTCTTGAGGATGTTGATACATTGTTAGGTATGCCTTTATATGGAACTGATCGAAATATAACTATTAAATGGTTAGATGTTAATCCTATACGAAAGAGAAAATTAAAAAGTCGTAAAGAAATTGAAGCTCTTGATGGTGAATCTACAGATACATTTTGTCCATCTTTAATAGATAATTATTATCCAAATAGATCTGGAGAATTAGAATCTGTGTCTCTTTCTGAATTCGCACAATGGTATGATATCACGACAATCAAGCCGAAAAATAATAATATTGAATATTATAAATTAGATAATAGTCATTATCTTAAACGGCGACAACGTGGATGTCTTATTAATCATTATAGATATAATGTAAATAATCGACCAGAAAATTATTTCTTTTCTTTATTGCTTATGTTTAAACCATGGCGGGAATTAAAGGATCTTAAAAATAGTTGTGATACTTATATGGAAGCATTTCATAATGTAAAACTACATCTTACGAAAGCATTACAATATCACGAAAAACTAGAAGAATTGAAAAAAGCGTTTGAAACTGCACAAGAGTTAGTTCGGCAATTAGATAAAGAATTACAAAAAAACGTGTCTCAGGATGACCCTGACAATCCGATAGGCGCTCAAAATGTAGAAGCTGGTGAAGCAATGCAAGATTTTAGGGATCTTGGTAATAAATTGGATGAAAAAATTGATGTGTCTGAAATGATAGCAAAATTAAATGCCGACCAAAAAAGAGTATTCCACAGAGTCATTGATACTGTAAGGTCAGATAATTCGATATTACGATTGTTTGCTAGCGGAGAAGGTGGAACGGGAAAGAGTTTTTTAATTAAAACCATTAAGTGTTGGATAAAACAATAGCTCAATAAAGATACCGCTGTAGGGGCACCTACTGGTATAGCAGCGTTTAATAGAGACGGTTTCACAGTTCATAGATTGCTTCAATTACCCATTCAACATGGTCTAACGCCAAAGTATAAACAATTATCTGATCATGTATTAAAAGTTGTACGAGCAAATCTCAAAGATGTTGTTCTTTTTGCAATTGATGAAGTGTCAATGATATCAAATTTAACTTTTATGTATATACATTTCCGATTGTCTGAAATATTTGATACCAATGATTGTGAAGACGGTTGGTTTGGTTAAAAGCACGTTCTTTTATTTGGTGATCTGCTTCAATTACCCCCTGTACACGAAGACCCAATTTTTGTACAATTATCAAATGATAAAATTAACAAATATGTCGGTTCCATAATTGCTGTCAATTTATGAACTATATTATTTGATTATGATGAGTTAACGATCAACATGCGTCAGCAAGGGGATGATTCTTATCGACAGTTGTTGTCAAGAATTCGTATTGGTCTATTGACAAAATCTGATTGCGAGATTCTTGGGAATAGAAAAATATCTTTTACTGGGGATTCGTTTGAACTCAGATTAAACGAATTATGCCAGTTTATTAATGATTTTCTGTTGGACATTGTTTGTTTATTGCCTACTCGTAATATGTGTGACGTTCTTAATGCTGCAATGTTAAATCGCACTACAGCAAAAGAGATATTATTAATTGCCGAAAATACGATTGACTGTATTCCGTATGTGAGAAAGAAAGTATCAAAAGTATTGTCCAATACTGATGACGATAATTCGAAAGTGGAAGATGTTCCATGGATATTTTCAACAAAAGTAATTGATTCTGTCCAAGAAAATTGTCAAACTGAAAAATTATTACAAAAAAATGTTTCTTGGGTTTTATATGGTTTTCAAAATACAGATAATGCTTCATGTTATGCAAATGCAGTATTACAATGTTTAATGCATTTAAGTGCCATTAGAAAACAATTGTTTAATTGTAATGAATCATCAAATGTTTTGAAAATATTAATGCATCGATATGAAGTTTCGGAGAACATTTTTCAATAAACGTTAAACAAGATGTATTCGAATTTCTTATAATTCTGTGCACAAAATATGATTGTATAAGACAATTGGTAAAGCATCAAGTAACTTCTACAAAAGAATTTCTTCTAATAATTGTTGTTTCAATACCTATTAATAGTTTGAAAAAAAGAAGCAATAATCTTAACGATTTATTAAACGTTACATTTTCACATTGGTGTCAATCAGATAACGGATCATGTGAACAGTGTACAGGAACTGATATTATGTTTAAGAATTAATTAATATTGACGAAAGATATAGTTATTATTCGGTTACTATTATTTTCATTACAAGATGATAAAATAGTCAAAGAAATACGTAAATTTAATATATGTACTATTCCTACAACCAAAGTATTAATAGCTGGACAATCATATGAAGTTATGAATGCTATATTTCATAGTGGTTCATGTATTGAGGATGGGCATTACACCAGTATATGTAAAGAAGAAGGAATGACTAGTAGTTGGATTGAAGCAGATGACGTGCAAATTAAAAAAAGGCAATGGCCCAGAGGCGCTAAAGACCCTGATAGCAATCTGCCGGCAGTCTGCCAGCAGATTGACGGCAGGGTCTGCCAGGACAGTGCAGGATCTGCCGGCAGCTGCGGCGCAGCCTACGTCCGCATTCGACTACGGTTCTGCCGGCAGACCCTGCCAAGCAGAGTCTGCCGGCAGATCGACGGCAGATTCGCGGCAGGTCCTGCTGCCCGCCTGACACATCCAACAGCGCCATCTGAAGGCCACAATTTCTAACCAATTCCCTACGCGTGACGTCACATGGACCTACGCACCAACACAAATGTGCCGTTTTGCTGTAGGTGATTACAATGTGATTACAATTGTTACAAAATAATATAAGTAGCGCATATAAATACAAAGAGGAACTTTCAATATTTACATTAACAAATCAATATACAGTATGTCCCGTAACCAGTGGTACCTAGTAGTTTGTGTAGAATCATCATATTCCCTGTTGTTAGGGTTGCCATAATTGCCAAGCATTGATACGGGACGTTTAAGTGCTAAATAAATAAAACATGAAAAAAGTGGGTACGTAGTGGTTTATTTTTAGGATTGCCATATTTGCCAAGCATTGATACGGAACGTTTAAGTGATAAATAAATAAAACATGAAAAAAGTGGGTAGGTAATGGTTTATTTTACACTGTAAAATATTTCACGGAAACAGTGAAATACGGGACAGTCCCGCATATACGGAACGTATGGCAACTCTACCTGTTGTGTTAGCGCTGAAAACAAATATAATATTAGTATAAAATTAAACGTAACCTATGAATAAACATGATACATGCGATACTTACTTCAGCTCCATCTCTACACAGTACACACCCTAGGCGACCATGCATGCTCCTGCGAACATTAACATTTATGAGAAAACATGTGTTTAATTATTCTCTACTAAACAAGACGCTAAACATTCGCACTTCGCGCATAACCATACTTTTCTGTCTTGCAGATAATGTGAAACTCCATTTCCGCGACGTAGATAATTGGAAATGATTCAATTGCATAATTACATTTGCCTTCTGCATGTTGGAAGAGGAGGAGTGGAGGGAACTGAGGGAAAGAATAAAGGGGGCGATAGATAAGATGGGAGAAGGAAGGTGTAGGGGAGGGAGAGGAGGTTGTTGGGACGAGGAGTGTAGGGAGGAAAAAAGGAAGGTAAGGAAAGAGTTGAGGAGATAGAGGAGGGAAGGAGGGGAGGGGGGGATTATAGGGAGAGTAAGAGGAGATATGGGAGGTTATGTGAGGAGGAGGAAAGGAAAGAGGAGGTAGAGAGATGGGAAAAAGAGTTGGAGGGGGTAAGGTCAGAAGGGCAAGTGTGGAAGATGTTAAATAGGGAGAGGAAGAGGAGAAAGAAGGTAGATGAAAGGATTAAAATGGTGGAATGGGAGGAGCACGTCAAGGGAATGTTAGGTGGTGTGGAGTGGAGGATGAGAAGGGGTGGGAGAGGCGGAAGGAGGGAGGATGGGGAGGAGAAGATAGGAAGGGAGGAAATAAGAAGGGTGATTAAGAGTTTAAAGGAGGGGCAGGCGGGGGAGGGGATGAGATTCAGAATGAGGTGTGGAAGCTAGGTGGTGCAGAGGTGGAGGAGTGGCTGTGGGCAATGTGTAACAGGGTATGGAAGGGTGAAGGGTAGACGGAAGGATGGAGGGAGGGGGTGGTAGTTCCAGTGTTGAAGAAAGGGGCGGGGGATAAGGCAGAGCACTACAGGGGGATAACGCTAACGCAGACTGCGTATAAAGTATACGCGTCAGTGTTGGCGGAGAGGCTAAGGGAGGAGGTGGAGGAAAAGGGACTGCTGACACCGAGTCAGACGGGCTTTAGAAGGGGCCTGGGGTGCATGGACAACATCTACGTCTTGAACTATCTGATCAATAGACAGGTGGGGAGGAAGGTAAGGAAGATGGTGGTGTTGTTCATGTACCTGAGGGCGGCGTTTGACTCGATGGACAGGGAAGTCTTGATACAGGCGCTGAGGAAGAGGGGCTGGTGAGAAGGTGTGAGGAGGTTCTAGAGGAGACGGTGTGCAGGGTTAGGGTAGGGGAAGAAGAAGGTCAGCGGCAGTGGCCGCGGTGAAAGCATCGGTTCTCGTTGGATCACCGAAGTTAAACACCGCGGGGCGCGCGCCGGGGAGAGATGGGTGACCGACCTTTTGTCTCCTCCCGGTGCGTCGCTTGCTGCTGGCACGGCACGGCGACGCCGCGTTAGGGGCGCGAGGAGAGTCGGCATTTCTTGGGACTGGGCTTGCTGACCCCCCCCCCCCCCGTCCGGCCCGTTCTTAAAATGCAACGTGGCCGGGTGACGCAGTCACGCGGTGTCGCGGGGTCGCGGGGTCGTGGGGTGGGGGGTGACGGGAGCGCCTCCCGCCCTTGTTTAGATGCGACCCCGGGAAGAGGGTCACGCGGACGTGTGACGCGTCGCGCGTCGCCCAGAGGTGACGTGGAGGATGGGGGTGGAGTTTGGCCGAGTGGGCGCTGGCGCCTTTTCAATGGTGCTCGCGCCCGCACGACGAGAGGGGCTCCCTGTACAGGGAACAATTAGGCGCGGGGAGCTTCATATGCATCCGTGGGGGGTGGGGGGGGGGGCAAGCGAATGAATCGCTAGTTTGATCTCGCACACGTCCCCCCCTCGGGTGTGCGCTCTCCGCGCCAGAAGGAGGTCACCTTGGTGGTTTTAGTGGGTTCGAGTCCCACATAACCCCTGGCCTTCCCCGAGGGTTAGGGGTATCCGTGGGGATTTCCACCAAGTCAAAAAAAAAAGGAGGAAGAAGAAGGGGAGAAGTTTTGGACAGCCAGGGGGGTAAGGCAGGGGTGCCCTTTGAGCCCTAGTCTATTCACGCTGCTAATGGCGGACATAGATGAGGTTTTGGATAAAGGGGGATGGGGAGGCGTGAAACTGGAGGGTAGGAAAGTGTACACATTGGCTTATGTCGATGATGTGGCGGTACTGGCGGAGGATGAGGAGGTCATGAGAGGGATAATCCCGAGGCTGGAAAGGTACATGGAGGGGAAGGGGCTGGAGGTAAATATAGGGAAAACGAAAATAATGAGGTGTAGGAAAGGGGGGGGGGAGATGGAAAAAGGTGCAGTGGAGGTGGAAAGAAAAGGAACTGGAGGAGGTATACGTACCTAGGGTACACGGTGATGAAGAGCGGGGGGCAGGAGGCACACGTAGATGAGAGATTAAGAAAGGGGGCAGCGGTGATGGGGCGGGTGTGGGAAATAGGCAAAAGGAAATTTGGTAAGGCTTGGGGAAAGTGATTGTGGCTCTTCGACAAGCTGGTGGGCCGGCGGTGGAATATAGAGTGGAGGTGTGGGGGTGGAGGGCTAGGGAGAAAATAGAAGCCTTACAGGAGAGGTATTTGAAGTGGGTGCTGGGAGTGGAAAGGAGCACGCCGGGGTATTTGGTGAGAAAGGAACTACAAAGGGGGATGTTGAAGGGAAGGGCTGGATTGAGAGCGTGGGGGTTTGAGAGGAAGCTGGAGGAAGGCGAAGGAGAAGACCTGGCCAGGTTATGCTGGGGGGAGATAAAGGAAAGGGCGAGAAGGGGTAAGGTGTTGGAGGGCTGGGAGGTTGAAAGGAAGCAATATTTCGAGGAAATGGGGTGGAAGGTGGAGGAGGTGGAAAGGATGAGGGAGAGAGGGGGGTTCAGGGGGAGGAGATAGTAGAGAGAGACAGAAGGCGCCAGGAGGAGGAGAGGTGGGGAAAGATCTGGGGAGCAAGGTACAACAGGTGAAGCGGTGAAGGGAAAGGGAGTGCCGGGATATCTCAAGAAAGGATGGGGGGAGGGTAGGTGGCAGAGAGTAGCGAGATATAGGCTGGGAAATGAGATGAGGGGGGGGAGATATTGGGAAGGGGAGGATAAAAGGTTGTGTAGGATGTGTGGGTGGGGGGAGGAGACGTGGGAGCACGTATGGGAGGTATGCTTGGGTTGGGGGGAGGAGAGAGGGTGGCAGGGTATGGTGGGGGAGGTGCTGGGGGATGAGCGAGAGGGGGAGGGGTCGTTGAGGAAAATAGATAAATGGGGGGGGGGGGTGAGTGTGTACAGGGAGTGGATGGAAGTGTAAATAGACAAATGGAAGCGAATGAGGAAGCGAACGGAAGCGGTGGTCAGGGTTAGGGAGGGTGAGGAATAGGTTGTGTAAGCGTAGGATAGGGTAGGGGAAGCGTGCGTGCGAGCGTAATGTGGCGGCGGGGAGGATTGGCGAAGTGCGTAGGTTAAGACATAGGCTAAGGCATAGGTTAAGGCATAGGTTAAGGCATAGGTTAAGTCTAGGTTAAGACTAATGATGTAAGAGGTATTAGCGGAGGTAGGAGGCTGTAAGAGGGAGTTTGTAACCCCTAAGGGGTCAAATAAAGAGTATATATATATATATATATTGGTGTTGGAATAAAATTTATTTAGCATGTTTATTGGTGAATTGAAATATTGTTAATGGGAAACTAATTAAATTAATGAATAGCGTGGGAGCTACTGTGGATTTTAATAAAATAGTACGAATATCTCTCACAAAAGATTGAAAAGTATCAAGGGAGATGCGTTTTCAGCGTACTTTCTTCACTAATGTGACTTACTCTACAGTGCAAGCAGTACGCCATAATTGTCTTAACTCTTAATGCTACGCTAATTTGACAAATTTTGTCCATTTACCTTATTTGACAAATTTCCAGAAACTTGTGCGAAACAAGATGCTTCTCTGTCTATCTAACCTTCTGCGGACAACCTCCAAGCCTGTGCATCCCCTTCATTTCTATTCAAGCCTGTGCGTCCCCTTCATTTTTATCCGAGCCTGTGCGTCCCCTTCATTTCTATCCAAGCCTGTGCGTTCCCTTCATTTCTATAAGCTTTACATATAAACTCTAATGTAAAAATAGTTTGCTGATATAAGAACAATATATTATTTTGTAGAAACTTGTGCGAAAGAAGATGGTGCTGTGTCGAACCTTCTCCAGACGACATCCAAGTCTGTACATCCCCTACATTTCTATATGCTCTACATAAATAGTCTATTAAAAAATTTTGGTGACTTACCTTGTTAATTGAGACAATAATTCAGTGTCCTAAAGGGTGTAGAAACTCATGACATTTCAAAAATTTTGACAAGTTTCCTTATTTGACACTTCGCAGGTTATGATTGTTTGACACTAGCGAGATTACGTTTATCTCCACAGATGTGCTCTCTATCTGGCTGTCACGTGACCAAAATTTGTTACGCGTGTTACGTAGGCAGATTTATCTTTGACTTTCTAACCCTTTCGGGTGTCCGGAATGCACGTGACCCGACGGGGTCACCGTTTCCTGCAGTGGTGTGATGCAACCAAGTTTTCCCCGAAAACCTTATATTCAATGGAGGCACTCATGTCCCCACTACTTTTTAAGCCGAATTTCACTGTATAAAAAGGGCCACGAATTCACACGCGGGGGCTCATTTCAAATCTAGTACGCATAGACGAAAGAGGCTTATTTACTTCAACTTAAACCAGACAGTACGTAGAGTTGCTGATAGGTGTTGTTACTATTAAACTCTTTGAGACCCCCGCATTTCTCAGTGCGTCAAAACCGAGAGGTGGACTTAGGTACCGCGACAATTAAACACTGAAACAATTGTAAAAGACTGAGCTTATAGAATATAATTAGTTATTTCTAATTCAGAGTTCTTTTATTTAAATCAATCATCATCTGAATTTCCTCTTCGAGATAAACCCACATAGATACTCTTTTACCGCTCAAGGTGTTTCACATTATAAAGTTACGAGGCTAAACTAACATTCCTAGTGGCTCCCGGGGATACCAGACCCCGGTTCGTCCACGACTTCCACCTTCCTAACGGCTCCCGGGGATACCAGACCCCGGTTCGTCCGTGAAGCTTACCTTCCTAGTGGCTCCCGGGAATACCAGACCCCGGTTCGTCCACGACAGCCAACCTCCTTATAGCGGCTCCCGGGAATACCAGACCCCGGTTCGTCCGCTACTAACAAACTCAAACAACCAAATTCAATCCTCGGCCTCGCAGCCGCCATTCTTATTGCCCTCAGCCTCGGCTCGTAACACGCGATTGGTCCAAAGTGTCGAAACCTTCATCTATTGAACGACGCGCATATTGAAAACATTTCCTCTCTCTTTCATGTTCCCCTCTTGCCGACACTTGACGTTGACGATGCTTAATTCTTAGGAACGTGAAATTCGTCAAATTGGAACTTTGCATTGAAATATCTCAGCTCATAAGGCACGTAGGACCAAAACAAAAACACTTTTCCGATGTAAATCAAACCCAAGCTATCCATTAAGACCATTCAAAATCTAATCGGATCAGCCGTTATTGAGATTCGATAATCTCAGCGTTTTTGATAGCGGGTCGTGGCGTAATAAAGACACTGTGCGTCTCGCGCTGCGCATATAGCTATATACTTGGCGCGAGACACTGCCGTGTCTCTTGATGTTTTGGAAGAGTGCTAAAAAGTTCACAAATGTTTCGTAAAAAACGAAATAACCACCAAACATTTGTTGTCATATAGCATATACTTAGGTTATATTTTCTGTCACTTCGAGGAGCCCACCATATAATAATCACGCGCATCCAGCCTGCGCATTTTCACTAGTCCAATTCAACACCCAACACAATTTTATATATAATGTTTGTTCATAACTGCTTTCTGCATAGGATGTGTAATAAGTGTATTTCATGTTCTGTTTCGGTGCTTTGCTAGTAAAAAATGTCTAACCTAACAAACTTCATTTTCTGGGGACATCTCCTCATCTATTTTCCTTTTCACTTATAATTCCTTACTGCAAACGTAGAATATTGTAGCATAAGCACATTTCAAGTAATTAAAATGTACAATGAATTTTCTACGTTTGCTGTACCAGCCGACTTTCTGTTTAAATTTTTATATGTACAACGCAACAGCTGAGAATTTATTTCCTTATTCAGAATAGAATACGGAAATAGCAAACAACTCCCTCTCTCGTTTACCGGGCAATCGTCGATCTATCGGTATTACCATTTCTGTGCAGAAAAAACCTGCTGTACGTGTCTACCCCCTTAAGAACAGATGTTGAGTTTTCGTTCACTTGTTTGTTATTTTCTACCTGACGACCCCTTTTCTAAGTGCCTCCGCCACTCCAAACAGATCCTCAATGGGACCACTACTGTGAGGGGTCTGTATTTTCTCGGTTACTGGGTTATCTTGAACAGCTCACAACGGGCGGTCTTTGTGCTACGGCTCAGCTGTGTGCGTGTAGCGACGATTATTTTCACAAACATTTCGGATGTTTAAACCTTTATAACAGCTAAACTATACGAGATACAACAAAATGTATTCAGACCCTTCTACTCTAATGGTGGTCTCGAATGTATTTGCAAAATTATGGAATCCTGCGATTATTAGTTTAGCGTATAGACATGTTAACTTTGAGGCATTATTACTGTAAAATGGAGACAGATCGGCCACTATGTCATAGGACTTTTGTGTTCCATTGGAATTTAAAACCCTACCCCCACCCCCTGAAATACTGCTACGTGTACCATTTACACCCTGTATTTTTTTCCTTTCTATGTATCTACAGGAAACAGAGCAATTGTTGGTATACAACAACATCGCCGACGCATGGCAACAGAAACTGATGTCTCTAACATGACCTGCATGATGATCCCTATATGCTTTTCTCACGCATACTATTATATTATTTTATCTGCGCACAAAGATGCACACTGTATATACATTCCTCACATGTATTAAAGGAGTTCTGGGAACCCGGGAAGTAGGGGCAAATTCACATGGTCGTAACTCCGACAAAAATAGTCGTGTCTTTATTTTGAAAATATCGTTTGAAAGCGTTGAATCTCTACTTTTAGCTACTCGTTTCAGATTTTAGCTGTATTTATTTTCGACAATGTTATAACGATATAAAGAGCAGTTGGTCAATGTTAAAAAATTTTCTGCAATTTTGCGATGTTCCACAGGGAGTATTAAATTTTTTACACAGATGCCATTTACACCAGTCAAAAGTGACAACTTTCCTGTGTAAAAACAGAGTAATTAATTTTTTGTGCGATTTTTTGGCCGAGTTATTCAACTTTGAAGCAAAATCTTTTCTTTTTACTTTAGTTGCTTCTGGAAACAGTAATAGAAAAAAGCAATATAAAGGTCAGTCTTTCCTCTTTAAGACGCATCTTCTGCTTTTTCGATTCGGTTAACATTTCGGTGTGACATGCCCTTTCGAAACTATGCTTAACCCTGAAACACCAGACTATATTTTCCTAACGCTCCCGCCACACTGGGTCCACGCAACCCAGAATTTTCCTTCCTTTATATATCAGGATTTTCTGCACTGATTTAAAAAATATTTTTTTAATCAATTCATCAGACAATTAGGAAATGGAATATATCGATTGTTTGGTCAAATATCTTTTTATCCTCAAGATATGTTGAAAAAAAGACGTCCCGGCTCAAAGTTACGTTTTTCTGCTTTTAATCACAGTTTTTTCTAAAAACAGATACGGGGATTTTATTATACATCAATCGAAAGGTTTTGAGTCATACTTCAAGGAAATATATATGTTATTATGATTGGTTCCAAAAAATATAATTAATTCGAGAGGTGAAGTCGAGTGATTTTTTACTTCTTGCGGACGAATGTTCTCTGTGAATTTATGCAATGCAATGGATGGAATAATAATTTCGTTTATTGAAACATATATAAATCAGTAGCAAATCATTCATTTACACTAAGAGCAGTTGTAACATATTTTTGTCACATGTTCCCTACCCATCGGCCGATCGCATTTTAAATACTTTCTATCGATTGAAAAGTATGTGTTCTACTTTACAGAGCGTAGAAATAGTGTCTGAACAAGAAATCACTGCACAAACAATAATGTTCTGTAACAAATATTAACTCCACTTTTCCGAGAATACTGACATGGACACCACACTGGGTATGCGCGACTACCTTTTTCATGATGTCACTCAGCTTCTTCAAGTAAATTAGGTGTCTTATAGTGCGGAATCCGTAGTAGGGTTCCCAAAGTTTTTTCCCCCTGTTACATGGGCCCTTCCGGTCTATTCCGTGATTGCTGTCCTCGCGTCGCTTTCTTTCGAATAGGCGATTCAGCGGAATCGCTTCGCGCGCGGCAGTCACGTTGCGTCGACCCGCGATGCGATCGCCGTAAGCACAACGTGACTGTTGACGACCCGGGCCCCGATATTCCCAAGGATAAGGAGCGATCGACAGGTGCCGGTGGGGCATTTATTTCCATTCGCGGATGATTATGCGAGGCGCGGCCCGCAACCGCCAGACTTTGTAGCGGCAGTCATGATTTAGAGCTCGATTTAGAAAGTATCGACGGACAGATGTCCCGTCTAGGAATCGCGACCTCGGCTCCGCGTCCATCTCAGGCGAAGTGTATCTTCACCCGACAGACCGAGAAACGGCACGCGCCGGGAGTGGTCTTACGCGCCGATACGGACCACTGCGACCGCGAAGACGAGTGACAACGCGTTACCTGACTTCCGTGCGTTACCGTGAGAACAGCGCGAGCGAACACGACCTACGCTAAGTTCAGCGACACTCGAGCGACAGCAGAGACAGAGCGCCGTATGTTATTATTATTTCTATGCTTTCTTTAAGAATATATCTCGCACTTTATCTTATTCAACCTCCTCTTACCTTCCTCATCCCAGGTAAGTATAGTCAAGGTGGGCCTTAGCCCTTAGAAAAGAGCAAGAACCCGGTATATCATTCCAACCGCTCGGGGTGATTTACGAAAAGGTCCCTTAAAGACGTAACACTGCACCCCAACAGCTCCCCACCATTTACCGTTTAGTAGTGGCCACAAATCTTTCAAACGGCCTGGGTCTCAGTTACCCAGTGTGGTGTTTGAGGGTTAAAATTGGTGTAAATTCCAGTTTTTCTTCAATTCGCTTTATCTCCGCGACGGATGACGGGAACATCATTATCTTAAACTCATTTTAAAGCGGAGAGCCCGCCGATTCTTTTGATTTCCACCGTGTTAGTTAATAGAGATGGCAATGTTACATGGGCCCTTCAGGTCTATTCTGTGCTTACTGTCCCCGCGTCGCCTTCCATTTCGTCATCAGCGATTCAGCGGAATCGCAACACGCAGGTTAGTAGGTCGGCGAACGCGGAATCCGTCGGCGTGGGCACAACGTGACCACCGATGGTCCGGGCCCTAGATTCCAGAGCATGGAGCAATGGAAATTGCGAAGGATAAAAGATTGACGGGGCGATTTCCCCCGTTCTCGAGATAGAGAGTGCGAGGCTTGGACCTCGAGCGCGGTACTTCGGGAAGACATTCAATTTCGGGAGCTCGACATAGGAAGTAACGACGAGCCAGCGGGCCGTCTAGAAATCACGACCTCACCTCCACGTATTTTACCGCGAAGCAGGCCTGGCCGATCAGGTTCCGCCTAAGGGTAACTCCATCCGATGCACCGAGAACGGCATAGCCGGGAGAGCCCTTACTCGCCGATTCGGACCGCCAAATACCGCGAGGACGTGTGCTGGAACGAGCGAGTCAGCGAAACGACGGTTCCCGCGTTCACCTACTTCCGTGTACTACCTGAGAGCACAGCGAGCGACCACGACCTACACTCGGTCAGCCGACACCTCGAGCGTGCGAAATAACCGACGGCAAGCGTGTCGTGCGATATTAGAGCGAACAGCGAGCGACAGCCAAGACGGAGCGCCGTCTCTAGGTATGTGATTTATATCTCAAATATTGTAACAATATATATGGCATTATTGGTTTCCCTTTAAACCCATTGTACTTATATATTCAATCCCTTATTATCCTCCCTTTCCTTGGTAAGTATAGTCAAGGTGTGCTTCAGCACTTTGACAAGAGCAAGAACCCAGTAGATCATTCTAACCGCTCAGGGTGATCTACGGAAAAGTCCCTTCAGGACGTAACAGCGGTTTGAATAAACGCGATTTGGATTGATAAGAGTCTGATTTATTCTATTCGCTCGGCGGTTTCTCTGAGACTATTGTTTAAATAGGAGAAGGAACGCTAGCGGACAGACAATGATCGAGAGAGTATAGGAAGGGAAAACAATAGTGTTGACGCGAGCGTCACACTTGAGTCGGTACAATCATCTGTGATCGTTCCCGATCAGTTTTGACAATATTAAACATTCCGCCCGCCACGCCATGAGCGTAATGGTGAGTTTAACAATATGCTTCGCCAATAATTTTACGATGCAATGAGTGTTGAATTGGTTAAAGTACCAAGACAATTGTGAATTGTCGCGGTGAATTGAGGTTAGTTATTTTGACGTGGCGAAAACTCACGGCCGCGTACTCAATCCGCGTTCGGTTTGTCGATATGCAGTGCGCATAATTTGGTGACTGGTCGCTCGAATGTCGATGACGCTGTACGCACGGTAGTGACGCGAAGTAAGCCGTCATCTCCTGGATGTACAGAGACGACACGTGCGAGTGGCTACTTTGCTGGTGGATATCTCTCCTCAACCATCAGGACTAGAGTTCCAATTTTTATGGACCGGTCGCGAAAGTTCCATTTGTTAATGGTTTGGAAGCGCTGTAAATATTCGAGCGACCAGCGTTTCCAGACTCGCTCTGTCATCTGCCGGACGAGTTGCCACCGAAACAATCGATTGGTTGGTTCATTGAGTAACGACGGCTCTGGAAATGAATTAATCGGTTCGCCAATTAAGAACTGACTGGGAGTGAGAGCGTCCAGGTCGTCAAGATCGTCCGACAGAGGACAAAGCGGCCTTGAATTCAAGATTCCCTCGTTTTGCGTGAGAAGAGTGCTGAACTCTTCGCAAGTCAGCATCGTGGTACCGATAGAGCGTCACAAATGGAATTTCGCCGATTTCACGGCGGCCTCCCATTTTCCACCAAAGTCAGGAGCTGCGGGTTGGTTAAAAGCGCCATTCTGTTCCGCGAAGGGCCAACTGGTCATTGATTTCGAGGAATTCGCGCGTCACGAAAGTAAACAACTGGGGTAACTCGGCATCGGCCCCCACGAGATTCGTTCCGCAGTCGCTTGTGATCGTTGAACTTACGCCGCGTCTCCTCACGAACCGACGGTACGCGGCGAGAAACCCGGCGGTCAAATAATCAGTTGCGAGTTCAGGGTGCATCGCTGATGTCGCGAAGAAGACGAAGACAGTGAGAAAACCCTTGTAAGTCTTCGCCGCTTTTTCACGCCAGGTTTTGACGACGAACGGACCTGTGTAATCGAATCCGACATTTGGAAACGCAAGCTTTGGAGAGACTCAGTTTCGAGGGAGCTGGCCCAATAATTGTTGTCCGGTTCGGGCGCGGTGTCGCGTGCAAATAACGCATCGGTGGATGAGTGTTTTTACCGTCGCGCGTCGGCACAGGATCCAGTATTCTCGTCGGATCATTGCGAGTTTGAGTTGGACGTCGATGTGCGTCGTGGACGACAAGGTAGGTCAACGGTGCGTTTCTCGGTAAGATCAGTAGCTGGCGAGCATCGTCATTGAGTGCCACGTTTTTCAAACGACCTTCCGACTCGCAGAACGCCGTCTTGATCTAGAAAAGGAGTTTGTGATTTAAGCGAACTGGATTTCGATACCTCTCCGTGTCGTTTGATTGATGAAAAGGCTGCGGCTTGCGTTAATTTTACGCAGACGCGTTGCGTGGTCTCCAACTCATCCATAGTTACGAGAGAACTTTTAATTTTCGGGACAATTCGCCGAAATAGAGTGAATGCGCGATGGGCCCACGCCGTAACCCTAAACAATTGATTACAGGTCGAGAACCGGTGGATAACCTCCCACTTCTGGTTTGAAAACGTGGCCGTGGCGGTGACTTTCGCTTCCTTCCGCTCTTCGGCGTCGAGGTGAGCGTCGAGCGTTGTGGTGGTTGGGGCCAAAACGTGGACGGCTTGGACAGCCACTGCGGGCCTTGCCACCATTTTGAAAAATTCCGGCGGTTCCCCGCTGATAGACCTCGAGATGCGATGTTCGCCGGATTGTCCTCGCTCGGAATGTAATGCCACTGAACGCCAGGAACTAGCTCCTGCATTGTGGAAACGCGATTTCCGACGAAATCCTTTCACCGTAACTGGCTGCCTCGTAACCAAATGAGAGTCATTGTTGAATTAGTTCATAGATGTACGGGTACCTGATCCACCTCAAGGCTGGGGCGGACGCTGGCGACCAGACGGGCAAAAACGGGGGCGGCACAGAGCTCCAGACGAGGAATCGTGATGGGCTTGAGTGGTGTCACCTGTGTTTTGGCGATTACGAGATTGGTGAGGCTGTGTTTTGGATCTTCCCTAAGAACACGTAAGTAAACGCATGCTGCCATTGCGTTGAGTGATGCATCTGAACACCGATCAATTTCTATTATAGCGTTCGGCTACTGAGTACCGAACCATCGCGGCATGGAGACATCGATCGCTGCCAGTTCGTCGTTGAGATGGTTCCACTTGAGTGCTGCATCAGTGGGAAGAGGATCGTCCCACACGAGATGTTCCATCCAAAGCTGTTGGAACCCGACTTTGGCTACTACGATAACCGGCGCGATCCATCCGAGAGGGTCGAACAGCTGGGCAATGAACGATATAACCGTTCGTTTTGTCCATTGTTGCCTGTTCGGATTCGATGTGCCCTTGAACACGAAACTGTTATCGCCGATTCGTCATGAGACCGAGCGTTCGATGGATGATTGACAGTTCGATGGTCCGAGGCGATTGCATCCAGAACCTTGTCCACCGCGGCTGTCCATTTTCGTGCATGGAACCCGCCCGCCATAAGAAGATTGTCGAGTTCACGGATTTTCTCGCGTGCGGAGTCGACGGTTTACGCTCCCAACAGGATGTCATCGACATAGATTTCTGACCGTACTATATTCGTAACGAGTGGATATCGAGGACCCTCGTCGTCGGCAAGTTGCTGGAGTACAAGTAGAGCTAATAATGGAGCCGCCGAGAGTCCGCACTTGACAGTCGTGAGATGGTAGGCCACTGGTACGTCATTCTCAATCGGTGATTGAGATGCGCTGGTAATCTCAGTCGTCATGCACTCGTATTTGACGATTCATCTGTTGTGGAAGGTGCGTGGGTCGAGATTCTCCCTGAGAAACTCGCGATGTTCCTTCGTCGTCCTTCGCTGTTGTCGTCCGACGGGCTCCGAATACTCGGGTGAGGATGCCGGAACGGATATACTCGGTTGGAAACCGAGGGTAGTAGGATTCTTGGCCGGTTAAAAAATTAGGGCTCGCCGTAGGATTGAACAAGGTTTATTCTGTCTCGATCTGGGTTACACTGCCACTGTGACAGTCGCGCGTGAGTCTCGTATAGGGTCTGAGCTGTAATCGCTCGTACATGGTACTTATACTTTAATCGGGGTGAAGCGGGAACCATCGGCGTCTCCGTCTTTGGCCCGCTTTTGGGTGTTTCGCCATATGCTGACGGTTCTCGATGCGCTACCGAAATCCCTTACGTGGTTGTGCCGAATCTCGGCCGGTCGATAGGGGCAATCGGAATGCGCGCGGGGTTGTTACGGGGTTGAACTATGGTGATGTCGATCTGCAATTTAGGCCCAGGCATGAGGTATTGATTTAATGACTGCCCAAAATTCGTTTTTTGCGATCCGCTGAATACAACTCGAAATCGCGTGGTTGCAGTTGATTTCCGCAATATTCCGTGGTGAGAAAGATAATAGACTGGGTCAATCGCGCCATCAGGCACCGAAATTCGTCCCATATGTCCTAGAGTTTGATATTCCGCGAGGAAGTAGCTACAGAGATCTTTGACCACGCTGGCGAGCTTGTTCAGCCGATGAACCCGCTGGAGAGCTTGTTCAGCTGGCGCACGCGAGTCACCTAGACTCGTTGGTCGAGATTTAAATGGGAGACGAACAACATACCTGCCTGATGGCATGCGCGAATATGTTGCCTTGAAATGCTCTTCACACTGGGCTTCGTCTCTGGTATGCTTCTGAAATGTCACGTTCCGAATTTCTTCCAGAGTCCAAAAGTGCTCGATCAATGAGTTGAGGTCTCCGAGGTCGTTGTCGCCATGAAGCACATGATGGTCATAGCAAGTTGCTTCTGTGAAGACACCGGTTTCGACGCGATCTATCCGAGAGCTGTTTCCTGCGAGATCGGTGCTTCTGGAGGACCTTGGCGAAGACAACCGCGGAGAAGACTTCCGTAGACGTCAGCGCCGAGGATGATATCGATTTTCCCGGATTTAGCGTACTCGGAATCGGTGTCAACCCTTCGAGATGTTGCTCGTTTTCGTTCGCGATTGATTTAGCGGGTATCAGTCCGGTTAATTGCGGAAGAATGTACGCGATGACCGTAAGCGCAAAGTCTTGATCCGTTCGCGCTCTCAAGTGTAGTTCTACCGCTCCTCGAGTTGTGCGATGTTTCTGCGCACCTATTCTAATTAACGGAATCAGCGCTCGTAGTTGCGGAAGTTGTAGCATTTGTACTAATGATTCTCGAATAAATGACATTTCAGCTCCTTGATCAAGCAAAACTCTTGCAGGAGTTGGTAGCCGATTTTGAACGATAACCTCGATTGATGCCATTGCCAGAAATACCCGACACGGGAGAGCTACCTTATCGACGGTGGGCGCGTTCAACACCTGAGCGGTGTGATGAGATGCTGACGCTTTCTTCTCCGGCGATACGGCACGTTCGCGGTTCAGAGCGACGGAGGGTTGCGCGGACGAAGAGGTTCCCCAATCCACACGCGGATGGGCGTGTGATGGGAACGATCACAGATCCAACACCGTTTTGTCGACCGGCAGTCACTCACTTTGTGTTGTCCGAGGCAATTATAGCACAATTGTTTTTGATCGAAAAGCTCTCGCTGTTTATCGTTGCTTTTACCCTGATACACCGCGCACGTCGAAATGTAATGATTCTCCCCGCATGCCGAACACTGGGAGGTGGGGGCAGCTGCTACATGCACCTATGCACTTCGTCTGATTGCCGAATTTTTCACATGTTCATTCATCCGAGGGTTGCTTGCTGGTGCGCGCGCTTCGAAAGATTCGAGGGTTTGAATACGACCCTGGAGAAAGTCCTCTAACTCTGCGAACGTGGGAGGATCTGAATTGGAGCCAAGGTGTTCGTCCCACGCTTTATGCGTTTCGTGGTCCAGCAATCGCGCGATATGATGCTCGAGAATCCAATCCCAATGCGGAATTGGATCACCGGCGGTTTCGAGAGCTTCAAGCGCTTCCGTGATGTTCCCGAAAATCGTTTAGAGGTCACTTGGTGACTCACGCGTTAACGGTTTTTGTGTGAATATGGTGTCCAAGTACGCGTTCACAATTACCCGTTTGTATTGATAGTGTTTTTCTAACTTCTTCCACGCGCGCTCGAAATTCTCATCCGTAACGACTACATTCGAAATTTTCTTTGCAGCCTCGCCGATTACGTGCGTTTTTAAATATTCCAGCCGTTCGACATTTGATAAGTCCGCGTTGCGGTTGCACGAAAAGTCAGCCAGTCTTGATATGTCCCGGAAAAACGCAGGAGAGCAATCTTCGACAAACTTCACGTTGCCAATGATGCTCCGTGATCAGCCACACCTGCTGTTTTTCCGGTTAGGGCATGCAGTTCTTGCGAGTTCAAGCAATTTGTATCTGTTGGGGCCGCGCGCAACGCGTCGCACCGGCCGCATTTGAACGCGCGCCCGCGGCAGCATCAACACAGCTGTTGAGCCGTTGCGGCGCGTTTGAATCGTTTTTTGACCGCTAACGAGCTCGAGCTGCGCTCGGCTGGCGACAGTTAGTTCTCGGGACAACATCGCCGAGACACGATCCGTGACACGCACCTTTGCAGTATTACATTTCCCACGCAGTGTTGCGCCATGTATTTTTCGGACATTGGCGATCTTTCGCCTTTCGCCTTTCGCCCACGCGCGTGCATCCACGTTCTTAGTGTACCGTCCATCTATGATTGTGAAGTTTATATGTGTACGACGTCTGTCACGGACCAACGACCAGCCGATTAAAAGGTGTTTCATCCAACGAACGTGTCATTCTTTCCACCTGCTCGCCGTCCCACCGAGTCGCGTCAGCGCCGAGAATCCGCACCGCTCTTCGCGGAAACAGTTTTCCTTATGTAAAAGTAGTCCGATTTACATGACATTTGGTATGATTTTCATCAGAAAAATGCAAGAAATCCATTGTTATCAATGATACCGATACGATAAAATATAAAGAAATATATTTTTCTGAAACAAGTATGAATCCTCGGCCGACCGCAGCGACATGTGGTCGCTGCCCCGCAGCCGAGGGTGAAAATGTGGAACATTCATTTCAGCGTATTAAGAAATTCTTTATTCTTTACCGTATCGATATGGAAGTGACATTAATGGACTCCGTATGGTTTTTTATATGAAAACTGTACCAAATGTCATATAAATCGGACAATTTTCAACGAAGTTAGCTTGAAATTATGCAAATGAATTGTTCTTGCAATTTCCTTCATTATGGTCCGAATTACGTCGTTCTTGGTGTCAGTTTCATCGGCGAAACATAAGGAATCGATTGGCGTGGTTTTCGCAAACATCTAATGAGAAATGCGCAAATCCTGGACATATCTCAGCTCTTAATGGTGTGACGGTTGTTCCTCCGGGTATAAGGATTCGTAGGGATAGACTCAGTCGGTACGCCAGGGTGTGATAGAATCCTTATGTAGTGATGAATATTGCGTTTATTGACTTGTCCTACAAATGAGGCTATATACACTATTTACACGAGTCGCTACGCGTTCTCGTTCGTTTCGGTCTGACGGTACGCCGCGCGTCTCGCTATTGGAACGGGCCGGAGACCGAACACCGGCCGGGCGTCTCTTGTCGGAGCGGTAGAGAGAAAGAGACCGGGCAGCGTCCAGGCGTCTCTTTATCGGAACGGTAGGAAGGAGACCGGGCAACGTCCAGGTGTCTCTTGGCGGAGCGGTAGCGAGAAAGAGACCGGGCAACGTCCAGGCGTCTCTTTATCGGAACGGTAGGAAAGCGACCGGGCAGCGTCCAGGCGTCGCTTGTCGGAGTCGGTGGAGAGAAAGAGACGGGGCAACTTCCAGGCGTCTCTTTATCGGAACGGTGGGAAAGAGACCGGGCAGCGTCCAGGCGTCTCTGATCGGAGCGGTAGAGAGAAAGAGACCGGGCAACTTCCAGGCGTCTCTTTATCGGAACGGTAGGGAAGAGACCGGGCAGCGTCCAGGCGTCTCTTGTCGGAGCGGTAGAGAGACAGAGACCGGGCAACTTCCAGGCGTCTCTTGTCGGAGTCGGTAGAGGAAAAGAGACCGGGCAACTTCCAGGCGTCTCTTGTCAGACTCGGTAGTAGGAAAGAGACCGGGCAACTTCCAGGCGTCTCTTGTCGGAGTCGGTAGTAGGAAAGAGACCGGGCAACTTCCAGGCGTCTCCTGTCGGAATCGGTGGTAGGAAAGAGACCGGGCAACTTCCAGGCGTCTCGGTTCGGAACGGTAGCGGAAAGGAGAGGACAGGCGATCATATGATCGGCGGGTATGCGGAATTTCTCGTTAGTGTGCTTGCACCGGGCAGCATCCCGGCAGGCGGTCTAGGAGGGGGATCCGTAGCCCCACTCGAACTGTCTTGGCTCCGTGACGCCGGGGCTTATGTCCGAATTCTTGGAAATTCCCAGCAGCGAGAAACCGACGCGATCTAGCGGCGCAACGGGGAGTGAGCGTCATTTGACGCGTCGCGAGACCGGCGCGCCTCGGGCCGGTTCGGTCGTGTTCGGCTGTGGTCGCCCGCGCGCTCGGCCTCTCGCTCACTCCCGTTCGCACCGCCGTGTGCTCGATTCCTCGCGCTGGGACGCTACGTCACATCCCCCTCTTTCTTCGGAGAGAGATGCGAACATAATGAATGCGCGGTACGCGTATTTCGTTTTTAATCTTTATTTCCTTATAGACTAGCTTATGCCCATCGGCTACCCTCCACCCTTATGAACTAAACTTATGCCTGTCGGCTACCCTCCACCCTTACACTACCCCGGGAACACCTAAACTAGGCTTATGACTATCTTATACTAACTTAAATTTAATGGTGGTCGGGGAGACGCGGCGCAGCTGTATTATCCTCCCGTTCTGGCGGACGCGGAAGCGCTGCCCTTCCCGGAGGCGCTCCAGGTCGACGACGGTCCAGCCCTGGTCGTCCACGGTGTCCTCCGGGGCCCTAGGGGTCGTGTGCCTTGCTGGCGGCGCACGAAGGCCCGGGTGCGGTATCGGCGCGGGGCCTCGGCCGAGGGGGCTCGCCCTGGCTGGCCGCTGGTCGGTGCTCCGGCGCTGGGCGTTGTGGTGTCGGGGCTGGTGGCGGCGCCTCCTGCTCCGTGCCGGGCAGCGGCGTCCGCAGGGCACCGCGGGCCTGCTTGGGTGCGCGGACGGCCACGGGGGCGTTTGCTGGGCGCTTCCGTGCTGCTGGGGTTCGAGCGATTTCCCGTGGCGGTGTGGGTACTTGCTCGCACATCGACGAGTGGGCGGACGGTTGTGGCGGGTTGGCGGCGGCCGTGGTCCCTGGAGTCGTCGCCTGCGTCGGTGCTGGTGGCGGTTCGTTCCGGGGTCCTGCCCGGGGCACGATCCGCGGCTTCGTCGTGCGAGCGCGGCGGGCCTGCGGTTCCTTTGGCCGGTTGGTGGCGGCGCCTTCGGGACGGGTGATGGCGTCCTTTCGAGCACCTGTATGTCCTTGCCCGGTGTCGGGGGCAAGGACGGCGCCCAGGGGAGGCTGGGTGGAGGTGTCTCCTCGTCCGAGGATTCCCCGAACAATTCCCGGAACGTTTGCCGGAGCCGAGGACTCTCGAGCTCCGGCATGTGGAAATCCACTTGTAGGATGTCGTCCATGGTGCGACTGTGGTGGCTTGTCCTTGCGGTCGTCGTTCAGGTTAGCCCCTCGATCGCTTCCGGGTTCGTGGCATTGTCCTCTGGCCGGTGGTTCGTTGTTGACATTATTTTCGCAGGGCTTTAAATCCTTTACATGGGCCCGGCTGGTGCGATTGCGGTTGTCCTTGAGTTCGACCAAGTTCGGCCCCCTGAGTTCGGTAACCCGGTACGGGCCTGCAAATTTCGGGGCGAGTTTGGCTGCGAAGCCTTGCGCGGCGTCTGACAGGTGGTGCTCCCGCCTCATTACCTCGGCGCCGATCGTTGGTCTCCAGTCCCGCCGGCGTAAATTGTAGTGTTTACGCTGCGTTTCGAACGCGCGGGCTTGGTTCCGTCGGGCCACTGCGAGGGCGTCCTGCAGGTGTTCTATTTGTTGCCGACGGAACCGGGTATCGGCGCTATCTTGGTCCGGTGGAACGGCGTCCGGTGGGCGGTACAGGGTGGCCGGCGGGCTCAGCTCGCGTCCGTATGTGAGGAAGGCTGGGGTGAATCCGGTGCTCTCGTGCTTGGCCGTGTTGTATGCGAAGACCAGCTCGTGGATCCACCGGTCCCAGTGCCGGTGATTCTCTGCCGTATATTGGGCGATCATGGTTTTCAGGACGCGGTTCACGCGTTCCACGGGATTGCACTGCGGGGAGTACGGTGGTGTTTTTCTGTGTTCGCTTCCGGCGTCTTTTAGGAGGGCCCCAAACTCTCTACTCTCGAACTGCCGGCCGTTATCGGTGATGATGACTCGGGGGCAGCCGTGCCGGAGTAATATTTGGTCCTTCAAGGCCCGGGTGACTGCGGGCGCAGTAGCTTGCCGTAGCGGTTGGACCTCCACCCATTTAGTGAATTTGTCTTGAAAGACGCATAACGTGGTGTGCCCCTTGCTGGATCGGGGCAGGGGGCCGACGAGGTCCGCGGAAACCACTTCCCACGGCTGGAGGACGGGGGTCGTGTGCATTTGCCCCGCCGGTGCTTGTTGCTGGACTTTGTACTGCTGGCAGGTGGTGCATCGCCGAACATACTTGGCTGCTTCTCGGAACATCCCGGGCCAGTAGTACCGTTCGGCGAGCCGGGCCGCGGTCTTGGTGATTCCCAGGTGGCCGGCGGTCGGGGCGTCGTGGTTTTCGGCGAGTACGGTGGCGCGCATCGGTCGGGGCACGCACAGTTTCCACTCGGCCTCGGGGTTGATTGGTCGTCCGGTAAGGTCGGGGAATCGACGGTACACTTGGTCTTCTGTAATCCGGTAGTCCGGATGTTTGGTGGGTTCGCTCTGAATTTGTTCCTTGATGCGCGTGTACCACGAGCACCCTGGTGGCTCGTCGGCCGTGTGTATGTCGTCGGGTTGCCTGGAGAGGGCGTCGGCTACCAGATTGGTGGCTCCTTTGCGATATTTGACGCTGAAATCGTACTGCTGGGGCTCCAGGCTCCAGCGTGCGAGGCGGCCGGATGGATCTTCGATGTTTTGGAGCCACTTAAGGGCCTGGTGGTCGGTCAGCACCGTAAACTGGTAGCCTTCGAGGTATGGTCGCATCTTCCGGATTCCCCACACCACGGCCAGGCATTCCTTTTCGGTGGTGGAATAGTTTCGCTCGGCGGGGTTCAGTGTTCGGCTGGCGTAGGCGATGACCTGTTCTCCCTCCGTCGTTTCCTGCGTCAGCACCACTCCCAGGCCTTCTTCACTGGCGTCGGTTTGTAGGGTGAACGGTTTGGTGAAGTCGGGACAGGTTAGTACTGGTGCGGCGGCCAGTTGGTGTTGGAGGGCGCGGAACGCTGTGTCTTCCTCGGGGCCCCATGCCCACTTTCGCTTTTTCTGGAGGAGTTTGTTTGCGGTGCGGTGGTGTCGGCAAAATGCGTGATGAACCGCCTATACCATGCTACCATTCCCAGGAACCGGCGGAGTTCACGGAGGTTAGTGGGGGCTGGTATGCCTAGGATGGCCTGTACTTTCTCGGGGTCGGTCTTGATCCCTTGTGTGGTGACCATGTGGCCGAGGTATTTCAGCTCGGTTCGGCAGAAGTCGCATTTCTCCGGATTAATTCGCAGGTTGGCGGCTTGCAGCCGGCGCAGGACCTCGCGGAGGTTATCGAGGTGCTCCTCGAATGTGCGACCCAGTACAATTATGTCGTCCAGGTACGCGAAGGCTCGTGGTTCCAGCTCGGGTCCGATGACCTGGTCGAGTAGTCGTTGGAAGGTGGCGGGTGCGGAGTGCAGGCCGAAGGGCATGACCCGGAACTGGTAGAGCCCGCGGCCCGGCACGGTGAAGGCGGTTATTGGTCTGCTTTCGGGGGCGAGTGGTACCTGCCAGTACCCGTTGGCCAGGTCGATCGTAGAAATGAACCGGGCCTCCCGAAGCTTGCTGAGGGTGGCCTCCACCTGTGGAAGGGGGTAGGCGTCCTTTTCGGTGACCTGGTTCACACGCCGAAAATCGATGCAAAAACGTCGTTTTCCGTTCTTTTTTCGAACCAGGACGACGGGCGAGCTCCATGGGCTTCGGGAGGGCTCGATGATGCCCTCGGCCAGCATTTTATTTACTTCGTCGTTAATAATTTGCTGCATGGCCGGGTTCCTGGGCGTATAGCGTTGTTTCAATGGTGCGGTTGGTTTTAAACGGATGGTGTGTTCCGTGAGCTGTGTGGTCCCCTGCAGGGCCTGAAATTTTGGCAGCTCCTCATCCAGGAGTTCTTGTAGGGCTTCGGCCTGCGTCGGAGTGCAGGCGGTCGCTCCGTTGGTCGGTTCGATGGTGGCAACGTCGGGAATTAATATTCGCTGACCGAGGGTCATGTGGACCCTTAATTTTCTTAGCGCATCCATGCCGAGGATGACTGGTTGTGCGAGTGCCGGAAGGACGGCGTACTGGTGCGTCAATTGCTGGTGCTCTACTCGGGCCGAAGTTCGCTGGTCCCCGGCGAGGGGAGCCATGGAGCCGTCTGCTAAGCGGGCTTGGAGGCGTGTTGGAGTGAGGGGGCTACCATGGCGGTGGCAATGATCTGCTACGTCCTGTCGCATGTAGGATCGTGTGGCTCCTGTGTCCCGGAGGGCTCGGTATCGGCGACCGTGCAAGATGATGGTCGCGAACGTTCGTGCAGGCTGGTCCGGCGAACTTACTGGGGCACGGGACTGGCCGGTGGTAGGGCGGTTCCCTGCAGTCCGGGCCCCGTGCCGTTTCCCGATGGTGGCTGGCACGGGCAGTCGCGCGAGAGTCGTCCGTCCTGTCCGCAGCGTGAACAGAAAAGGCGCGCCGGTTGTCTACGGTCCTGCCGCCGGTGGCCCCGTTGTCCGCAGCGCCAGCAGCAGGCCTCTCGGCTGTAGTTGGTAGCGACGGTCGCGAGGGCTGGGCGAACGGGCTGTGATTTGGCGGCAAGGGCGGTTCCGGGGGTCGCCTTTTTCTCCTTCTCGATGGCTTCGTACTCGATGGCCGTTTCGAGTAAGGTCGTGATGTTGGTGCAGTCCCTCCGTCTAATATATTGCCGGTATTCGGGCAGCAAGTTTCGGTGAATCAGGTCGAGTTGGCGGTCCGGTGGGTAGTTGCCGTGGCGTCGCATCAGCGTCCTTATGCCGATGACGTAGTCGCTGGCTCGTTCCCCTGGTTTTTGTTTTCGACGAAGGATTTCCTCCTCTAGTTCGTACTGGCTGGTGGTCGGAACGTAATACAGGCGGAAACTTCTTTCGAAGTCCGCCCACGTGGACCATTCGAGTCGGTTGCTGCGGTGCCACAGGAGGGCCTGTCCCCTTAGGAGCTCGGGCAGGCAGCGAAGGAGTTGCTCTTCCGTGATGCCGTAGCCTTCCTGGAGCTCCACGATTCGCTCCAGGAAGTCGCGGGCGTCCTTGGTGCCGTCGAAGTGGCATACCCCATTTCCGGACGCGATCCATGGCGTTAGTGATGGGTGGCAGTGCGGAGGTGTCTTCGGGCTCGTGAACCAGTATCCCCGGTGGCTGGGCACTGGTGGTCGTCGTTTCGTCCTGTTTCCCCATTGCGGCGGTGTTTATTAGATATTGGCGAAGCCGAGCGCGTAGCTGTTCGAACGAGCCTTCGGTGCTTTCGCCTGCTGCCGCAAGGGCTTCGACGAGTTCTCCCTTGTTCAGCTGGTATAACCGAGTGAGCGCGGGGCTCATTTGTTATTCTTCCTTTTTCGGGTCCCTGTTCGGGCGCCAATTTGTGACGGTTGTTCCTCCGGGTATAAGGATTCGTAGGGATAGACTCAGTCGGTACGCCAGGGTGTGATAGAATCCTTATGTAGTGATGAATATTGCGTTTATTGACTTGTCCTACAGATGAGGCTATATACAATATTTACACGAGTCGCTACGCGTTCTCGTTCGTTTCGGTCTGACGGTACGCCGCGTGTCTCGCTATTGGAACGGGCCGGAGACCGAACACCGGCCGGGCGTCTCTTGTCGGAGCGGTAGAGAGAAAGAGACCGGGCAGCGTCCAGGCGTCTCTTTATCGGAACGGTAGGAAGGAGACCGGGCAACGTCCAGGCGTCTCTTGGCGGAGCGGTAGCGAGAAAGAGACCGGGCAACGTCCAGGCGTCTCTTTATCGGAACGGTAGGAAAGCGACCGGGCAGCGTCCAGGCGTCGCTTGTCGGAGTCGGTGGAGAGAAAGAGACCGGGCAACTTCCAGGCGTCTCTTGTCGGAGTCGGTAGAGGAAAAGAGACCGGGCAACTTCCAGGCGTCTCTTGTCAGACTCGGTAGTAGGAAAGAGACCGGGCAACTTCCAGGCGTCTCTTGTCGGAGTCGGTAGTAGGAAAGAGACCGGGCAACTTCCAGGCGTCTCTTGTCGGAATCGGTGGTAGGAAAGAGACCGGGCAACTTCCAGGCGTCTCGGTTCGGAACGGTAGCGGAAAGGAGAGGACAGGCGATCATATGATCGGCGGGTATGCGGAATTTCTCGTTAGTGTGCTTGCACCGGGCAGCATCCAGGCAGGCGGTCTAGGGGGGGGATCCGTAGCCCCACTCGAACTGTCTTGGCTCCGTGACGCCGGGGCTTATTTCCGAATTCTTGGAAATTCCCAGCAGCGAGAAACCGACGCGATCTAGCGGCGCAACGGGGAGTGAGCGTCATTTGACGCGTCGCGAGACCGGCGCGCCTCGGGCCGGTTCGGTTGTGTTCGGCTGTGGTCGCCCGCGCGCTCGGCCTCTCGCTCACTCCCGTTCGCACCGCCGTGTGCTCGATTCCTCGCGCTGGGACGCTACGTCACAATGGTATTCCAACCCCTAAATAAAATTCGGTGAGGCACTACGGGGGTTGTCGTCGTCACGGGGTGCCAGGCGACATCTCTTTGAGTCCAGAGGCTCCAGGATCACCCTGTTTCATACGCTCACGTTTCTACAGGTGATGACAGTTCTTACGAAATTATACGTAACACCAGTAATAGCTATAAAAAAGATGATACATCTTTGGGCTTGCTTAACTTTGGTCATTTTACATTTGACATAATTCAAAGGTTTTAAGATCGCAATAATACTATGCGAAGTTTGTAATGTTATAATGTTTACACTTTATTTCGAGCTCTCACTTGTACAAGATCAACTGCCGCTAGGACAGACATACCCGGGGGGCGTGGCGAAGACCGATCATTCTATTCCGATGATATGTATAGGTTCCACTAATGGACAGTAATCTACAAAATTATTTATAAAATTTAATAAATGCGAAACTTGAATTGTCCTGAATGATCGAAATAGTAGGTAATAATATTGTATGTCATCGTTTAAGATTTTTAATGTAAATTTCGGTATCTTAGCCAGTGTGATTGTCTCCAAATTATCACTACCCTACTTGTAATAAAAAAAATTAACTCATATAGTGCTTTTACCGTAATAATTGTACTTTTTGTGTATTTATGTGTTTTTATGATTTGGAAAGAAACAATTTTATATTACCATTCCGTAATCACAGATAAATAAGATGAAGATAGAAGAATGTAGGGAGCAGGTTGCTTCTTTACCTAAGAACATAAGATGACCTCTATGAGTTCTACGTTTTGAAATTGTGTACAAGAAATCGGCAGCTTAGCGCCATCTCCTGGTCACGCGTACCAGACTCGGTTAGCAAATTCTGGCGGGCCGACTCACTCATGCGGAACGTCGATCCCGGCCCCTTCCATCGATTCTAGATCGATGGAAGGGGGAGAGTACGCTTCCCGGAAATCGCGAGAAGATTCCTCGACCACTCTCTCGCTGGGATCAGGTATCGAAAGTTTATATGCAAAACGGTTCGTGCTTGTGCTTGCTTCAGTTGCTTCGTTAGCTTGATCGCTTAACCTTTGGCATTGTGCTTTTGCTTAAATAGTTAATTGCGTGTTCAATAAATTGCGCTTACGCTTATAGACCGCTAATAATCTCCGGTTGCTAGGAGAAAGAAAACGTGCTTCAATTATTAATATTTGCTTCAGACTTTAATAGAATTATAAGACTACATTTGAAGACAAGTGTTAACGCTAATAAACTAGACTTAAACTACATAGTGGTGTTACGCGAACCTCTCAAACCCTCGATCTAAAATCCGGTAATCCTAAGAACAAAAACAAATTGAATATTTTAAAAGTGGACATTACGTATGAATATTGCACATAGGTGTTAACGTTTGACCGCAGGCTCATTTTATTTTCCTTTTGCAAATATTCGAATATGTAATTGATCGGAACTCACACCATCCATAATTTGTTACCTGTTTTTTTCTTCTGTCTATACGTTGCTTAAACGCCCTAGATATCTACCGTACACAAATTCATAAAACAACAATATCTTTTTTTAAGGTTTCGTAACGAACAACTCACTGTTGTACAGATTCACGCTATTATAGAATCTTTTTTGGTTGGCTTTAGATCATCTGTAAATTCAGGTTCATTCCATGGTTGAATCTCAGCTTCGCCGTAAACGATAAAAACTAAGTTCCCTATTAAGTAAATGCCAGCGGCTAGATAGAAAATTATGCCCCATTGTGTCACATTCGCCTGTAAGAAAAATATCATGAATTAAGAACTTAATCATTTATATTATGTAGAAAGAAACTTTCTTGATGTAGAGGCACATGCAATATTACCCGGCATTCCTTACCTCCCAGCTAGATATAACTCTAGGTGTAAATTCATCATTATATTAGAAATTACTACATTTCGCATATTTTCAAACTATCTACTTATTTCTCATCAACCCCAATATACAGTGTATCCCGTAACCGGTGGTACAAGCGGAGAGGTCGTGATTCTATGCGAAAAATACCATAATATCATTTTTGGTTGGCCAACAGTAGCCAATATTTGGGAAATAGTTGGGATATAGTTAGTGTGTTATTACCGCACAAATTCCCAAAATGGGGCCTAGGGCAAAAATGGTTACGACAGTTTGCCTACGAATATTCAATGCTGGGCCTACAATTACTATGATTGGTTAATTGATAAAAAATTTACAACGATGATATAACATTGGGCCAACCAAATTAAGCCAACATTTAAATGTCTTACAAATGTCAGAAACTTTGCAACATCGCTACAAAAACCTGTTATCATATTCGAAGTTGTGATTTTTATTTTCTTATTTATAAATACGTACGTGCATCGCAGTTTGTGAATGTCGGGCAATAGTTGACCCACTAAAGTTTAGTTGTATGTAGTCTTCGAATTTACTCATTTCTTTAAATTTTTCTAATTTAGTGTAAAGAAATGAAAATAATATCAATTCAGAAAAAGGTATTTTTTGTCATCGATACCCAGATAACACAGGACATTTAAAAGATGTTCATTTTACGTCTGTTTTTGGTCTGAATGACTTACAACCTGATTGGAACATCTTTATGACACCTGCCTTCAGACATCTTAAAGCGTCTGTCTTAAGGGGGTAGACACGTCACGTGGTCTGGCCGATTCGGCAGGTCGGTATTACAGCAGGTTTTTTCTGCACTGAAATGGTATTACCCATAGATACGCGGCTGCCTGTGCACGCGAGAGGGAGCTGTTTGCTATTTCCATATGTTATTTTGAATGTGGAAAGAAATTCTCAGCTGTTGCGTTGTACTTTTTAATCAGAAAGTCTGCTGGTACTGCAAACGTAGAAAATTCATTGTACATTTACTTGAAATGTGCTTATGCTACAATATTCTACGTTGGCAGTAAGGAATTATAAGTGAAAAGGAAAAATAGATGAGGGCATGTCCCCAGAAAATGAAGTTTGTTAGGATAGACATTTTTTAATTAGCAAAACACTGAAACAGAACATGAAATACACATCTGATGCAGAAAGCAGTTATGAACAACCATATATAAAATTGTGTTTGATGTTGAATCCAACGCGTGATTATTATGTGGTCCCTCCTCGAAGTGACAGAAAATATAACCTATGTATATGCTATAAAGACAATAAATATTTAGCGGCTATTTCGTTGTATTACGCTACATTTGTGAACTTTTCATCATCCTTCCGAAACATTATTATTACGCCGCAACAGTATCTTTAGGAAATCGGGTATAGCATATAGGTTATATTCTCTGTCACTTGGAGGACCGGATTTTCTGTCCTCGAAGTGACAGAAAATATAACCTATATGCTAGACCCGATTTCCTAAAGATACTGTTGCGACGTAATAATAATGTTTCGGAAGGATGATAAAAAGTTCACAAATGTAGCGCAAAAGAACGAAATAGCCGCTCAACATTTATTGTCATATAGCGTATACATAGGTTATATTTTCTGTCACTTCGAGGAGGGGACCATAGACATATATAGACGGCGGAGCGTAAGCTGAGGGGGGTGGCAAGGTTCGCGGTAAGGGGAGCGATACGAGTAAATCGGATAACGCTGTGGTTATGCATGCCGAATGCATCCGAAGCTATCCGACGTGCCTGTATCTGAACCTATGCCTTTACCCCTCCAAGCCTTCCTTCCCCATGCCGATAGTCCCATCTTCTGATCCGTCTATATATGTCTATGAAGGGGGCCACGTAATAATCACGCGCATCCAGCCTGCGCATTTTTTTTATGAAAAAATTATTTAAATCGGACTATTTTTAACGAAACGGGCTTTCAATTCTACAAACAAATTTTTCACGTAATTTCCTTAATTATGGTTTGAGTTGTATCATTTTTGGGGCCAATTTGATTGAGAAAGTATAAGGAATCGATTGACGCCACGATCGCAAAGATCTGATTAGAAATTGCAAAACTTCAGATTCATCAGTGCTTAGTGCGCAACATTGTATGGCCCCGCTGGTTTCAAGCGTCGAAGCCGACGAAACTCAGCGAGACACATGTGTAAAATAACATAGTTGCAGTTTTATAATTGAAGATGTAGTGAACGTTACAGGACTGTCTTTATATATGGCTCTCACAAACAAAATCGCCTGACTTGTTAGACATGAAACCGGGGATACAAATGGTTGCGCATATCGCCGAAAGCATCAGAAAGAATATGTACAGTCTTCCAATGTTTCAATTGTTGAGAAGCCTTTGGGCTCAGTTTATCGGGAAAGACCTACCCACCCCACTGTTTTGCTTTCTCGTTGCGAGCGTGGACCTTCGGGTCCTAGTAGACCGCCCGTTGACAGCCGAGAACAATAAAACCGACGCGCTAGATAAAATACCCAGTACAGAAAAATAAAATGTTCATGTTTTTGATAAGTATTGATGAAAGTATTACCGATGAATTTTTTAGGATTTCCCGATGAAAATTATATCAAACATGGAGCAATTCGATCAATTTTTATTGAACGTAGAGTGTGTTCTAATCATGTATTCATAAGAAAAAATAGACTGAATTGCTTCGTGTCTTGACTCACCAACAATCCATGAATGGTAACACTCTCATCAAGGTGTAATGAGAAATTTTGAACATTTCGTATTCAGTACTGGATGACTCAAGTCGCCGTCGACCGAGGGTGTACCGCTGGTGCGCTATTTCACTCGCACTCGGTTCACATCGTTCGGTCTCCTTGTCAAGCGGTTCGAGCGAGGGCCCTGATAGGAGTGAATTTATTTGGGAAACAAAAGTCGCGTCATTCATGACACCTACTCGCGAACAGATATACATATGTACGAGAAGAAACAATGCAATTGCCCGATGACTTGAAGCAACATTTCAATAGGTAAATGCATGAAACTCTGGGATTAGGAATTCCGAACCCAGTGGGGCATATGTAAGAACTGGCGAAATTCAACAATAGTTCGTCGTCTAAATTTTACAATTAAAGCATTTATTTGACGTGAATATAAAGTTTGTTAGCAAAGTCTTTCTCGATTTGAGTTCTGTAGAAGGCTGATTATCCTTCGCCATGGAAAGTCCCCTCTTGTCCTTCTCGCTGGCAATCATGCGACTCGCTGAGTTTCGTGGGCTTCGGCGCTCGAAACCAGCGGGGCCATACAATGTTGCGCGCTAAGCAGTGACAAATCTGCAGTTCTGCATTTCTAATCAGATCTTTGCGAATGTGACGTCAGTCGATTCCTCATGTTTTCTCGATCAAATTGGCCCCAAAAATGATATAATTCGGACCAAAATTAAGGAAATTACGTGAAAAATTTGTTTGTAGAAGTGAAAGCCCGTTTTGTTAAAAATAGTCCGATTTAAACTATTTTCTGCCAATATAACCGGGAGAATGCCAGGAATCCAATGGTGTCACTTTCATATTGATACGATGAAATATAAACAAATTCTGTTTCTTTATAATCGATGACACATCGCCGAGCACGGCGATCTCGAGCGGTTCGGGACACAAAGGTTCTCGTCGGTTTTTCGAACTTCTAAGATCGTATTCAGATTTATTGGCCGGTGAGTTTCGTAACTAGGGGTGTGCGGTTACCCGATTTGTCGGGCTCGGGACGGGCCGGCAACTTTCGGGCGGGATCGGGCGGGGTCCCGATACTTTCGTATTGCTCGAGATCCCGACAGTTTCGGTACCCCAAGACTCGATTCGGGCTACAAGCATAGCCGCCATGAGCGGACAATTTGATTTCAGGTCGGCTCGGCAAAACTCGGACGCGATCGGACGATATCGTTACCAGTAAAAGATTAAAATTATTACCAGAGAACATAGAAAAATTATGTTTCTTACACGTTAATTTGAAATAATAAAATATTCGCCTCCTGTATATTGTTGTTATTATGAAACATCCAGGAAATATTCCTTTTTGTATGCTTATAGTTCGTACGTTTTCTATTTTAAATCTGAACCTATCCGGAAAAAGATAATACCCTATATATTCCCTTTACATAAAGTACTAAGTATGAAGAATATTTTATTCAGATTTTAAAATATTGTCGATATAAAAATAGTCTTCTTCCCAAGTTCTGAACATGGTATTTATTTAAGTACGTATATGGACGTATTCAGTATTCACAGACTATTTGGTAGCAATGAAAATACATATATATATAAATAAATAATAAGATACAAATTATGATTCAACAGGAGACAGAAAGGTAAAAACTTATCACTCTGGTATCGATATAAATGATATACATAATTCTTTCCGTCTCGGTCCCCTCGTAATAGCTGGCTTTCGAGCCGATCGCGTCCGAGTTTTGCCAAGCCGACCTGAAATCAAATTGCCCGCTCATGACGGTCATGCTTGTAGCCCGAATCGAGTCTCGGGATCCCGAAACCGTCGGGATCTCGAGCAATACGAAAGTATCGGGACCCCGCCCGATCCCGCCCGAAATTTTCCGACCCGTCCCGAGGGCCGAGAATCCGAGCCGCGAGACGATCCGCACACTCCTATTCGTAACGCGTATTCTCTCGTCATCGCAGAACACGAGTGAGCCAGAAGTGGTGGGGATAGCGCCAAGCTTCTGTCATGTATAGGCCAAACCGAGCTGTAGCGTAGAAATACACGCATCAGAATAGGTATGCCTTAGGCCTTAGCTCCGAAAAAATTCAGAAGCTTTATTGGTCAGAACATTGATCCTTTCTCGATAGCTTCATCTCGTATTGGTCTACGCATAACTTCGTGGCGCACACAATTACATATGTACTACGCTGACAATAAGAATAAATAACAGCCACACGGCTACGTTCAGACGGGGCCGAGCAGCATTCCCGTTACCCCACCATACCCTTCGATGGCTAGGGAACTCCAACTGACAAATCCACGATCGTCAGATGTTGATGGCTGATTTCTCCTCGATCGCTGTTCGCGAAAACGAATCGACCGGCCAATATATTTGAATACGACCTTAGGATAAAGATATAATGAAAGATGAAAAATTATTTGAAGCCAAAGATGAAAGGCCTTCGAATAAACAAAGGAAACTAATAAATACCCGAAGCTAAATAGAATTTTAGATTTAGGGTACACACACCCTCCCCCCAAACCTCGTGTCGATCGGCCACTGGGGCCATTCGGAAGTATATTATTTTAATTAAATAATGCCCATCTCTGCATAGGAGCGTAAAGAATTACAAAAAAAATCAAGAAGTCAACTGTTGACCGGTTTGGAGACTTTTCCTTGTTATATGTTATATACAATAGTCGGAAGAATAATAAAAAAAGCAATAATTGCAAATAATTGCTGTAACTTCCACATTCTGAAAATATGATATCAGTAAATCACTACTTCCAGTGTTATTAAAAAATTCCAATCTCTTTTTTTATTTGAAATAATGTGGCCATATAATTATAACATATATTCGGCAGCGGTGATGTATGTGTTACAGTAAAAGCGTGAATTTAGTAAATGTAGACAATTCCCAGCAGTTCCTAGTCAATGTATGCCTAAAATGCATATAACCTAACCTAAAGTCTTCCGAAAATGCATGCATTGACTGCATCACGCTTTTACTGTGGCTTGTGTATCCATCTAACGCTTCAGTTTTGCTATGATTCCACGTTGGCAGTCCTCCCGTGTAGGCGCCATCTCGTGTCCACTAGCTCAACTAAATTTGTCACGTGACTTGCTCTGTATTATCGCCAATATGGCGGAACACGTATTTGGGAATGCAATCACGGGGGTTTTTCATCCTTATATGAACAGATTTTAGGCTGGGTGAGGTCTCATTCGAAAGAGGAAGGTTCAGTGCAGGGCGCTCTGGTCATCGTTTGAGTCACAAAACTCTTTTAGTGACCTAAAAATACTTGGATTCATGCGGGTGTATTTTGTCGACTTTTGCTCTACTTTGAACACTCATATTATTAGATATCAACACAATTTCGTCGAACCATGACCAGAGCGCCCTGCACTGAACCTTCCTCTTTCGAATGAGACCTCGCGCAGCCTAAAATTCGCTCTTATAAGGACGAAAAACGTATCCCCCCAAACCCATGTTTCGGGCACATTATGTGGGTATTACAGCGCGCTGCATTACCCGTGTCTACCCCCTTAAGACGAATGTGAAATATTAAGGAATTATTATTATTATTATCGTCATCGTCATCGTTATCATCATTATCATTATCATTATTATTATTATTATTATCATTATTATTATTATTATTAAGGCTGCCGTCTCAAGTTTGTTTTGGTCCGAATCGATCGAAGTGTCCCTTGTAAACAGACGGATAATGAAATTACTGCGGTCGATAAAAAGAAGTTGTACAGAGGTGATATCTCGAGGTACTCTATGTAGACGAATTTCTTACGCATAGTTGCCACATTTTCTGTTGTCTCTGTCTCTGCCGCGCTGTTGCCACAGCTCCTTCTATTGAGAATGCTTGAAGGAATACGGCACGAGAGCTGCGGGGCGTCAGGCACGCACACATAACCACCGTTCCTGTAGGTGTCCCTCCTCCATTAGCGGTAGCTGGAGCCCCGCCGATCCCTGGTTGTATGTGTTACGAAGCTATGCGTAGGCCAATACGAAATGAAGCTATCGAGAAAGAATCAATGTTCTGACCAATAAAGCTCCTGATTTTTTTCGGAGCGAACGCACACCTATTTTGATGTGTGTATTTCTACGTTGACAGCCAGAGTTGGGCATTATTCGACTAAATTTTCATTCGAATACGTATTCGTATAAATCCCCAAGATTTATTCGCGAATAACGAATAACGATTTTACTCAACGAAAAATTAATCGTTATTCACGAATAAATCTGTACCGTTATTCGAGCCAGATTTATTTTTTATTCGCTCTATCACTTCAAACTCGATCCACGTGCGCGACTATATACAATGTATTAGTGAAGAGGTAGAGCGTACTAGAGTTGGGAATTATCTAGATAAAGAATTACTTAAATAACTATCTTTTCGAAGCCTTCGAATATAGCCACGAATAACTTTCATCAACGTCGAAACTTGATGAGTCAGCAAGACCGCAAGTCGCCGCCGCCTGTCCTTTGTGTTTGGCGCTCGCCACTCGGCCGGGCTCGACCTTCGGTCAAGCGGATCACTTGGAACACTCAATGTCTGAGATTTTGTTCAAATTGAAACACGTTATATATAGTGCATATGAAAATAAGTGGTGTTAAAGTTGTCACATTTTGCCATATTCAAAATTGTTTTATAAATACAGACCCTCAAAGTACACAACTTTCATCGATTTTTTGAAAATTACCTTTCGAATTTGGCAAAATGATTATTTAAATCCTCCTTCTTTTCACATGGACCGCTAACATATTTCAATTTGGACAAAATTCCTAGGACGACACGGAGGACGTAGCCGTGGGGGACAATATTTATATTTATTCATAAAAAATATATTAAAATGATTCTTTATGTAGTTTGTTTTGATAGAATGTAAAACTTCCACATTCGCTATCGTATCGACATGAACTTTTATATAACATACTCCTGAGATTTTCCAGATGAAAATAAATTTAAACACAGTATAAACCGATTATTTTTAGCATTTTTAGATTAGAAATGTTACATTTATATTTAATTACCAAGTACAGTTCTAGAAATACTCCAATTTATACCGTGTTTAAACTCATTTTAATCTGGACAATCTCAGCAGTATGTTACTGAATACTGAAAACGTCACGTTTTACATTCTATCAACACTGTATGCCTCTCCAACCGAGATTACAAGCCGCCGCCGAACAGCCCAAGTCCTCGCTGGTTGGGACCGGCGTTGAGCCCGTATCGTGAACAGAGTCCTAATTCCGAGTGTTCGTTTCTCGCTTCTTTCTGGCCGAAGGGGGGAGCGAGATGAGATGCTTTGCGTGCGCGACGGGCGCGAACGCAAAGGACGGAGTGTCAGGCGTCCGAAACACGGAGCGAGACAAAACATGAACGCGTCGTCTGTCTCGTACCGTCCTCACTCGCTTTCAGTGCTTCTCGCTCGCTCTCGCCTTCGCCGGACAAGAGTGAGACAGAAGTGGTGGGGATAGCGAAATGTCCACATCGTGTACACCAAACCGAGCTGTACTTACGAAAACCCCCATGCTCCGAATTGGCTGAAATTTTGGGAACAGGTTCATTTTGCATAGAAATAATGTTTGCGAGAAGGATTTTTGGCGAATCGAATTTTTTTTTTATCATATAAGTGTCACTTCCTATGTTACCGACACATTGAAGGCAGCTCTAAAGCCACAGAATCTGCTGTTTCCAAATGTTTTTAAAAGGTATCGGGATTGCTGAGACTACAATGTAACACGTGGTTCAGTTCGTCGTGGTTCGACGTTACTAGTAAGTCTAGGTCCTCCTTCTTGAAGTCGGTTAAAAATGAATCACATAAATATATTTTTCTTTGCGAAGAAAATGGCCGAGCACGAAACAGGAATTGAATGGGTAAAGGAAATGTCTTTAATTCTCAGGGAAAAGTGTTGTGCAAAACATAAAAAAAAGATGGTTTATGTCGAAACAAGAGGAGGTCTGGGCTATTTTGGGTGCTATAAATCAGGAAAATATGACCATAGTATTACAGCCGCACATAATACATGGTAATTATACTTCTATTACGCATGTTATTGTTATCTTAAGTGAAAATTTCCATAGGTTCGAACGTTGTCATTTGAGTTTTCAAAGTTGCATGCTAATAACTTATGCTTTTGCATGGCGATATTCATACGAACAAACACAACATGAATGTTCATCGCTGAAGACCAAACAATTTCGACTGAGTCAATTGCAGATAGATTTTCATTCTGTAGAGAAGTGTGCACTCTAGCGCTTGACAGACGATATGAAATTCAAGGTTCAATCGGTGGTCCTGGTATTATAGTCGAGATTGACGAATGCAAAATTGGACGCAGGAAATTTGAAAGAGGACGTTTGCGTGAAGGAGCATGGATATTAGGTGCATTTTTTATGGCCATTGTTATTTTAAAAGTTCTTAAATAATTAGTTTAATTTCTATTGTTTATTTTATATGAAAATTTTGGAATAGGTATGATAGAACGAGGAGGACAGAAGTATCGTTAAGAAATATGTCCTGAAAACAAACGAGACGAAAATACCCTTATTTCATTAATTAAGAAACACGTAGCAGTAGGCTCAGAAATACACACAGATTGTTGGAAAGGCTATGTAAATTTAGAAAAACATGGTTACGTTCACAAAACTGTGAACCAGAGCACTAATTTCGTAGACCCGGAAAGCGGAGCTTATACTCAAAATATAGAGTCGTCATGGCGTGTTTTGCGAGCTCGACTAAGTAGAGGTGGTATTAGAGAAGATACACTGATTGACCACATGTGTGAATTCCTATGGCGTTTTGAAATAAAAAGAGACGGGACAGATCCATTTTTACAAATAATTGAAGATATTAGATATGTATATCCTGCCGATTGATAAAACCGTTCTAAAAACCGCATTCCACTTTTCAACTTATTCCGGAAATTAGTATTGGTTTGGGTTAGATTAGTGCGGGGGGCGCGCGCCCGCTCGCGGGCGCGTAAAGCATGGTAGGCGAACCGATGTGAGTTCGGTAATTATTTGTGTTAAAAGTTTTGACCATTATAACCGCATTCCACTTTTCAACTTGTTCCGGAAATTAGTATTGGTTTAGGTTAGATTAGTGCGGGGGGTGCGCGCCCGCTCGCGGGCGCGTAAAGCGTGGTAGCGAACCGATGTGAGTTCGGTAATTATTTGTGTTAAAAGTTTTGACCATTATACATTATACTATATTGCGTCGGTAAGGTAGGGAATGACATCAACATGATAAAAAGAAATAAAAAAAAAATTTCAAGTCGCCAAAAATCCTTCTCGCAAACATTATTTCTATGCAAAATGAACATGTTTCCCAAATTTCAGCCAATTCGGAGCATGGGGGTTTTCGGAAGTTTAGCCCCAAACCGAGCCCGTAATGAGATAATACAGTAGTATCTTTTATTTGAGTTTATCCAGATATTATCTTTGCCCATCTCTGTTCTCCAGCCAGTTCGCCGTGATTGATTCAAGCCTCTTTGATGGCAAAATAGTGATAGGGGAAATGCGGCAACAGCGCGTTTCGACTCTCGATACGTCTCGGCAACTATGTCTTTCCTACATTTATCGGCTAGTTTGGTCTTCCACCGGTTTTGATGGTACAAGCACAGACGAGGTATAGAATAGACCTATCACCTTATGGGACTTCGTGTCACCACCTAAACTGTGTTACCGACCCATAATTTGAGGACTGAATTTAGCGACCTCTGTTCATGAACAGCGTTCAACGCAAGAACTACTCTGAAATGTGTTGAAATACTGAAAGATGTGTGCGTGCTTGTATACGTGTGACTTGTTTAGAGCGAGAGTTTAACATAGAGGGCGGGCTTTCGCTAACAATAAGCTACGCTTTGGCTCGGTTTGTCAACGACCCACGCGAATTTCTCTCTGAAAACCTATTTCGGAGATCAGGAGCCTATATGGCGCTTCTTGAGAGCTTATACAAGCTATATATTGCAAGATGAAATTGATTTTAGTATTTTACGTGTGGTGGAACATTTAACTAATATTTTCACGTGTTGCACGCTGAAAAATATTAAATATTTACGCTGTTACTGCCATTCTCGCAAATCTTTGCTCTCCGCGTGTGTCTAAATAGACGGTGCCAATCCTACGACACGTAAAAATCATTGAAAATGATGAATTGAAACGTTTTTGTAAAATTTATATTGTAGGTTTTGGGACCCGAGGCCCCTAAATCCCTACGTTTCATTACAAATTGATTGACTCTGTCCTTATTAAATATTGAATGGATTTAAAAATTATAAAAACCATCTACGATGTAAGTACACGAGCATAGGTATCGCTTACGTTACGCTTACTAGGCACACATATCAGTTCCGTGTCAGTTCACGTAGAATTCAAGTACTCTCCATTAATTTCCTCAATTACATTACTCAAAGTACTTTCCATTACAGCCATTAAAAATAATCCGAATTATATCATGTTTGGTGCCATTTTCATCAGAAAAGCACTAGTAATCCATTAGTGATACTTATATGATAGAAATTGCCATACTCATTACTGAATGGCCCATTGCTGACTTTGTCCTTATGCTATTAGTCTAGCGTTTATGACCCCCGAGCCGCGCCTTCGGATAAAGGCCCTCGCCGAAATTATTCGAGCTTCGAATAACCGTTCGAATAAAGTTACAAATAAAAATGGAACGTAGTTTACTTGAAATTTGCCACCAATGTTCATAAAAATATCCGAATAAATTATTGTTCAAACATGCGCTCCATACACATCGTTGAGCGCGTTTTGAAATACATAACAAAAATATACAATAGTTCCATTTAAAAAAATTATGTTGATAATAATGAAATCTCTGTAAATAATAGCTTAAACGCAAATCTTAATATTCTATTATAAGCCGTGCGACGCGACGGCCGTACGAGATACAATGTATGTATCCCTAATGTGTGGGCCTCGCGCCGAGTGACCTTCGGCGAAGGCATTGTTGGGCGTGGCCGAAACCGCAACGTCGAGCCCGTCGACATCGACAAAAGAACGAGACGATCGGTGGCCGACGAAGGCAGTCTCCTGCAGAGTTGGGAAAAATGTAATCTAATTACAAATGGCAAATCACGATTAAACTGTAATTGTGTAATTGATTACACATTATCTTCTATAATCGTTCATTTAGATAGTTGACAAATCCAAATGGTCAAGCTTCTCAAATTAACAATTACAGAAAATAATGTGTAATCAATTACACAATTACAGTTTAATCGTAATTTGCAATTTGTAATTAGATTACATTTTGCCCAACTCTGCCGCCCAGGCTAGGGAAAATGCACAGGCTGGATGCGTGTGATTATTATATGGTTGACGCCTCAAAGTGACAGAAAACACAGGATTGTCTGCCTGAGGGCTCGCTGGTCGGGACCGGCGATGAGCCCTCATGGAGACAAGAGCCCTAATTCCGAGTGTTCGTTTCCCGCTTTTTTCTGGTCGAAGGGGGGAGCGAGAGGGAACGCTTTGCGTGCGCGGCGGGCGTGCGCGACGTGTGCGAGCGCTCAGATGGAATCGTGACTGCTCGATGCATGCGCGCGACGGTCAGATAGCCAGGCACGGCACGAGTCTTTTTTGGGCCGTAGGCGAACTTGCCAAATTCCGCCATTTATTATAATACATTTAGTTGAGCTTCTTCATGACCTTACTATTAACTTTTACCCGTAGTTTAAAACCGTTGTAGTATAATATGTAGTATTTAATTTAAAAATTTATTTTCAACGATGCCAACAATGAAAAGGCCATTTTGCGCCTCTTGTCAACGTTACGCCCTAGCAGTTGCCTAATTTTGCAAAGTAAAGTCACAAATAATCTCAAATAAATGTAATATACTAAAGGGCGCAATTTGACAATTACGCCTAGGGCGCAAAAAAGACTTATGCCGGGCCTGCGTCAAGATTTTTCCAAGCGGTTGCCGTGCTCACCGTAAGCGCTTGCGACCATCGCCCGTCGCGCACACAAAGGACGGAGTGTCAGGCGTCCGAAAGACGAAGCGAGACAAAATACTGTCCTCGCTCGCTTTCAGCGCCTGTCGCTCGCTCTCGTTTCATCTCGCTCTCGCCTTCGCCGGACAAGAGTGGGACAGAAGTGGTGGGGATAGCGACAAGCCCCCATCGTGTGCACCAAACCGAGCCCATAGGGAGACAATACTGTGTAACCTATGTATATGCTATATGACAATAAATGTTTATTGGCTATTTTGTTCTTTTACGCTACATTTGTGAACATTTTATCATCCTTCCAAACATTATTATTACGCCGCAACAGTATCTTTAGGAAATCGGGTATAGCATATAGGTTATATTTTCTGTCATTTCGAGGACAGAAAATTCGCTCCTCGAAGTGACAGAAAATATAACCTAACTAAGAGACTGTACAAATGTTTATTACGCGATGTATTTATATAATATTTCTGATCGAAATTTATAGAAATACGTGCAAATTATGCTTGTATCAAAATTTATTAATAAACGGAATTATACAACATGTTTCTTGAAATTAGTCGTAACATTCAGGCCGTTATAGATTTTAAATGTTTTCGATAAGATTTAATTTTAATTCCTATCACGCGTAGCGTTACAATCTGCATAGACGAGGTATATACCTCGTCTGTGCAATCTGTTTTAAGACTTAACCGGTAACGTTGCATGCGACACTAAAATGGTAAGGGGGTCCAGGACCCCCCAAACCGGTGACAGAAAAATACATTGGTTGATAGGTCTATTCTATACCTCGTCTGTGGTACAAGGCATGTTTATACCATCAGCGCCGGTGACGGAGAATTCTTGAAGCTTCATTCTGTCATTCCTCGAGTCTGTCTCAATACACGATTCATAAATTCATTATTATTTCAACGTACGGTGCTTATTAGCGTTCAAACGCACCAGACCCGTCTGCACGAATGTCTACTGGAAGCAACTATACCCGCAAAAACTTCTTTCTTGCCAATTCCAGGGCGAAAGTTGTAATTTACGATTTGTTTACTACACGCGTATACGTACACGCTTTTCCTAGCTTGTGTGAGCGTACGCACACACTTCAAGGCCCGGTGAGACGGCAGCCTTAAACGTCTTTATTGCAAAACAAAGCACAGCAGATAACAGCGAAAAGAAAGTAAACACAGACAAAAGCAAGGGCGAAGTTCAGTCAGGAACTGTTTTTCAACTTAACCTAAAGAATGAGTCTAAAAGTCGAATGATGATATTTTGTAGAATATTTCGCGTCACTGCGCAATTTGATTTTTATGAACAATTAATACTAGTTATAGTCGGATTTACTAAAGAAGGCGCCTGGGCGGCACGTAGGCCGGCGCGCGTGGTTCGGGAAACACCCAATGCCCGTTCAGTACTTCGCGCGACGTTGTCACGTTGTGCAGCAGATTGGAAGTCTCTTTCTATTTTCAAGCGCTACTGTATCTCTCTCACTGGCTCGATAAAACAGATTCCTTGATCTACAAGTCACTGCACCCCAAATCGATTACATTTTTAAAGACTTTGATCAGAATACAATATGTATTATGTGAATCACGTGAAATTATGGAAAGGTTTAAGTCATTGTGTAACGGGTTTTGAACTTGGTTACAAAATATAATACTTTGAATTGTGCGATTTCGGTCTATGTTCGTGAAAAGATGCTGTACTTATGAATTTCTATCTCGAAACCTATCAACAGCATGAAGTTCATTTTCTTTTATTTTAGTCGTTGTAAATTGTAAAATGTAAAACTATTTTTGCATGATGGAAATTTGTAGACAATTGTTTGTTCCTACGTGCCCTATGAACTGAGATATTTCGATGTAAAGTTGCAATTTGCCGAATATTATGTTAAGAGATTTTCTCCGTTGTCAAGTGTTTTCAAGAGGGGAACATGAAAGGGAAAGGAAATGTCTCCTATATTGACGGAGTTCATTGTATGAAAGGTTTCGGCACTTTCGGCCAATCGCGTAACAAAT